>SNQJ01S0158679.1:0-21967 GCA_010110895.2 Picea sitchensis
TCCATATTTACTTCTTATCAACCATGAAAAAACAATAATGAGTCATATTTACATCAAACAATATTGGGTCCATTACCCAAACCTTTGTGCTACGGGGCTTTCTTCAAGGGTTGAAATCAATGACAACCAACCTTAATCAACACCAATGACATTGACTCAATCAATTTGACCTATAGAAGTTCCTCCTGTGCTTGTAGTATCCTTTTTATACCCTCATCATAGGCCTATTTTCTTGTTGGATTTCCTTTATTTTCTCATTGGCTACAGATTCTTTGATAGTCGCTAGGGTCATTTCCAGCTCTGCAATCCTAGATTTTGTAGTGTCTAGTGCTACGGTGACCTCGTGGATGGATACAATGTTTACTCTTGCGAAAGAAATGAGTTTCAAGGCTACTTGTAGGGCGTTATCCTTTACATTGGGCCCAACTTTCCACTTGAGGTTTCTCTAAGGTACATCCTGGCTTGTTTCTACATTTCCCCTTTTCCTTTTGGGTTTTCTCTTATCTATGGCTCCCATCTTTTGGCTATAGTAATAATCACCTACTACAACCACTACTCCTTCAAAACCAAGCCCCTCTGAGGTAAGTGATAATCTCCCTAGAATTGAAGCCAGGGGGGTGCATTCTTCTATTGGCATATTGAACATGTTGTTCTCAAGGTAAAATTCAATGATAGCATCAACATTTGCTAAAATTGGGTCTCATACCTTTGTACTATCGGCCTTATCCTTCTCGTTCCTTCCATAATCCTTTCTTGGTGGGACCGGTGTGGGTTTCCCTATATTCATAGTTTCCCCTTTATTTGTGTTGGCCTTATGTGGATGAGGGTCCTTGCCTCGGCTCTTTTCTAATGTGGCTTATTTTTCTTCGGCTTCTTTCCTCTTCTTTTCTTGGTATCTCTCCTGAGATTATTCATCTTTTCTTTCTAGATCGACTTATTTATCTCTTCTTATTTGTTCTTATTCTCTTAACTTTTCATTGTCTTGGTGGAGGAGATCTCGAAAAACTTTTCCAGTCTCAGTGTTTTGTCTTGTTCTTCATCCTTTCTTAATTTTTTTTGGGCTACCTCAGTGGTGAACCTTCCTAACACTTCCTCAAAACATAGTGCACCTCGAAAAACATCCCCTAAGAACCAAGACTCATGCATGGTTTTTGGTGCTAGTTCGATGAACTTCATTTGCTCATAAACCACATTCTGAAGGTCGTGTGATTTGGGTTCCCCAAGACAGAGGCATAAATCCTTGAGTTCTTCAACTTTCTTTTCATCTTGCTTCTTTTTCACCAGAGAGTATGACCAAATATGGATAGGGAAGATTGGCCAATATTTTTTTATTATTTTTTGAAAGGTAGGATGTGGCCCCCTTCTCAACAGTTTGGTATGCAATATCCCTGGCTAATAGTTTATCAAGCACATATTTGGGCAGCATGTGTGACGCACCCATGGCCCCATATATATGGATGTAAGTGTATTAATTCTTTATGTACCAATATTTGATGTCCTTTAAACCTTTGAGAGCCCCAGGAGAGATCCTATGTGGGAAGAGGCCAAAGATGGATTTATGTAAATGGGCCAGAAAATAATTGCATATGTCATAGAAAAGCCTCTTGCAATTGATCTCCCAGAGTTGAGAATAGTAGAAATAAATTGGTCCCTTGTTTGGATTCCAGGCCCAATTTAATGCTAGGAATGTTTTTTTTTCACAAAAAACTTCTATAAGATAGGCATACATGTAGGAGCTGATATTTTTCATGCTCTATGGATTCTGGCTACGATATGTGGTGCTAAAATAGAGAATGGTTTCCCAATTGAACACTTGGCCATTCTGGGCTATCCTATAAGCCACAGGGAACCATTCCATCCTGAAATGGGTGATGATCTCCTCTCCATAGAGACTGCAGATCATGGTATTCAACACCCTATAGGGACACTTGAGATATCACACTGGAATATATTTTTCACTTTTTTTCACCGACCATTCTTCATCATAGAACTGGTCTTCCATGAGGGTCTCGAATTCTTCATTTTTTACTCCAAATTGTTCAAGAAAAGACTTTTTCAGGGCCACTATATGTTATGGATGTTGATACCTTGCTCCGATGTCATCCACTTTGAGCAAGGTGATCGAGAGACTTGAAGTATTGAGTATTAACCCTGTATATTTTTGCAGATACACAAACCACCATTTGGCTATGTCATTTCAAGGAAAAAGCTCAGGGAAATCGATTACTATATGAATCTCGTTCTTTCAAATATTTATGTGTGCCTCAATGTCTGGATCATTGGATGTGAATCTTTCATTCTCGAACACATATAGGATATCGACGTAGATGAGTTAGTTCTCTATCTCATCATGGTTGTTGGTGTCAAAGATGTTGTATGAATCTGGAATGGAAACTGGAACAAGAGTTCCATAGGTCTGGGATTTTCCCTTTCTAGTGAGCATCCTGGAAATCTCATAACCTACACAAAAAAATGAACTAAATTTATTAGAGTCATTTCAGGATTGAAATAACAGAATTATTAAAAAAGTATCCTACTTTCTTAAAGGTCGAGAGCGGTATTCGATCAAGAAGAGATAACAGAGAATTGTAGACACGACTTTCATTTTTCCTTTATGAGCAAGTGAGAAAGAATGTGAGTCTTGGTGCCTTTTTAAAAAAAATTGTCAATTCCCTTCTAACCATAATGCAATCAATGAAAAGTGTGATATAGCTTGGACTTAGTCTGGGGAGTATGCAGAGATTAAAATAACTCATAGGAAATTGGTGCTTATATTCATTAATGCTTGAGAGAATTCAAAAAATTGGGGGGATCCGCATAGCTATCATCATCGACAATCGATGG
Organism: Picea sitchensis; assembly: GCA_010110895.2. Classification (NCBI taxonomy): domain Eukaryota; kingdom Viridiplantae; phylum Streptophyta; class Pinopsida; order Pinales; family Pinaceae; genus Picea; species Picea sitchensis. The sequence continues at coordinate 2,845 of SNQJ01S0158679.1, forward strand.
GGATGAGAGGTGTGGGTACAGGTGGGAAACAACCTCTAATGATGATAAATATATGATTAATCAATTAAGAGTGATTATAGGGTCTTAGTTTGACCAACGAACCCCTTTTAAAGTTCAATTAGATTACCATTGGGCGTTAATCCCTGCCCCATTAATATTGACAAGACGTCGAGGTAGTCTTAAGGGACCCATTAATTAGATAGCGTGATATCTATGATCGAGGAGTGATCGGTGACGACTTGGTTCATATGACTCATAGGATGAGAAGCAGGAAAACTAGATAGCAAAGATCAATGATGTTGTCAGTGGGGAGAGGAGGTATAGGAAAGATTCCAAAGAAATATTCGACGATGAAAAACATTAGACAATGAATGTTGGCCACTATTACCTTACCAAGAGTCAGAAAAGGAACGAATTATGTAGTGGTTGATATGAGGGGCCCGTGAGGGAGGTAATTGTCAAGGTGTGCCCTAGAGATAATTCCACATGATCAATTGGGATGTGACTGGGAGAGAGAAGGGATCCATGTCTTCAAAAAAATGGATGGGAGCATGAGGACAAGAGTGCGTTTTTAACTTCTAACGATGACGTTATGATCCCTCATCGTCGGTGAAATAACAAGGTGAACCCATGTGCACATTTGATAAGGGCTCGATGAAGAAAAGGTAAGAAGAGAGCATTGTGAGAATTAGATGGGGGGGTAACCTAAATTTAGTTATTTAAGTTCCGAGCACACAGATGAATATTAGGGGATACCTCATGAAAAGAAAAGAAAAGTGTGCATTCCCACACTAAGATTATAGAAAAATTTAAGTGGGTAAAGAGTTGTTGTTACATCACAACATGTTGGTCATGCATTTTGGCTTGATTAATGCCCCAACCAAATTCATGAGGATGATGGATGATATATCGTGTCCATTCCAAAAATCCTTTGTGGTCGTATACCTAGATGACATCATCATCTCTAGAAAAACCGAGGTACATTTGAATCACATTAAACAGGTCTTGGGCAGCTTGTGACAAGAAAAGTTATATGCCAATTTGGAGAAGTGTTCCGTCGGCATGTAAATAATCTGATATTTTGGAAAAATCATGGATGATAAGGGTGTGGATGTGGATATATCCAATATTCAAGTCATCTATGATTGGTTGGCCCCGAAGGCATTGAACGAGGTCTGCAGCTTCCTAGGCCTTGAAAAATTCTACTGCAAGTTTTTGTTGGGGTTATTTCATACCACTTGGGACCCAAGCTATGTGACCAAGGGTGGAGTGAAATACAATTTTTTTTATGGTCGTGTCCCAATAGAAATAATTCGAGGATTTGAAATTTTTCCTCTACTCAAAACTAGTCCTTATTCTTCCATACCTGCAACAACCATTTGAGATTGAGACAAATGCTTCATATTATGCTATCAATGTACTCATCACTCAGCATGGGAATCTAGTGGTCTATCACAATGAAACACTATCTGATGTTGTTCGCAGATACCCCACCTAAAACAAAGATATGAAATCCATTGTGCAGGCATGTTGATAGTGGAAGAATTACATTCTGGGTAAGGAAACAATCATCCACACTAATAACATGCCTCTCCAATTCATATAGACACGGGGAAAGTTGCAGAATGTCTATCATCGTAATTGGTCAACATACCTAAAACAATTCCACTTGAACATCAAGTACAAGAAGGGAAGCACTAAACATATCACATACTTCCTTAATGGACCCTCGATTGTGGTGCTACCCAAATTTCTTGACTCATGTGGGTAAGAGATGTCTTGGTGAACACAATTATACAATAGTGACTCTGACTTTGCTACTACCTATGATACATTGAGTGAAGGAAAACCAGTTCTATAATTTCATATCTAAGATGGAATGTTATGCCATCTGAGCCATTTCTATGTTGCTTCAAGTGAGCATGCAAAGATGATTTGGGAAGATCGTTACAGTCGGGTGGAGGGAAAATTTGGTGTGGAAAAAATAGTGGCAGTACTGCAAAATCATTTTTATTGGTCAAATCTTTGATACGATGTCTACAATTACATTAGATCCTTCACTTCATGTGTCATTAACAAACCCTCCATCAAGAAACATGGGATATAAACCCCTCTGCCTACTTATAGGAATCAGGAGTTGATCTCCGTGGATTACATGTCTAGTCTGCCTTCAACTAAGAATGGGAATGAATGTGTCTTCATGGTCATTGATCGATTCTCTAAAATGGTAGTTTTTTCACCCTACAAGAAGAGACTCACAGCCGAGGCCACCTCTATTCTCTTCTTTCAACATGTTTTTGTTCATTTTTGTCTCCCACAAACCATTATTTCAAATCAAGGAAGTATTTTCCTTAGTAATTTTTGGTCCATCCTATGGAAGATAATGGAAACCAAGATGAACAAATAGACTTCCTTCCACCCACATACCGATGGAAAAACATGTTGTCAATAGGATGATTGTCTATATCCCGAGGATGTACAATTCCAAAATTCCATGCACATGGGATGAGAGGCTTTCTTATGTTCAACATAGCTACAACAGATCCCTTCACATCTTTATTGGAGACATCCCTTTTCGGGTGTTCTTGGGTTTCCATCCACTGGACCCCATTAACGTAGATCTTCCCATTGAAACTACACAAAAAGAGTCCTCACATGCTCAAATCGAGGATGATCGAGCAACCAAATTTGTTGAGTGAATCTATCACATCTAATAAAAATTTCAATATATTTTATAGAAATCCAACACCAAGTACAAGAAGCACCACGATTAGCATCGAGTACCACATAAGTTGCAAGTGGTAGATAAGGTATGGTTGATTTTGCATGAAGAGAACCTCACAGGACCCCATTGGAAGCTCCTCCCACTCTAATATAGGCCTTACACCATCCCTAAGGTTGTGGGTGAGAATGATTTTCAATTAGTTAAGTGGATTACTCTATTTTCCTTGGATTGCACGGTATTTAATGTGGAATTTCTTTGACCATGTTTTCCACCTCTCCTTGACACTTATGTGGCCAAGCACTTGGCCCCTAAAAAACTCAATCTTGGCTACATTTTAAAGAAGATAATTGATCGGATCATGGAAACCAAAGTGAAGGGAACCCACCAGCAGAACATACAAATCTATAGGTTGTCAAAGAATATGGAAACTTCTTCATCCCGGGGAAAAGTGTCTCACGAAATTAAATTCAACCGAATTTTCCATCTAATGCGGGAAGTAAATTGGCCCTTAATGGGGACAGTGATTCTAAGGGGCCCATTCAGGTGGGATACGGTGGCCACCCACCTATTCCACTAGTCATAATGGTTCCACATCCTAACAATTTTTCTACGATTGTTTGGGTCCCAAACTTATGGGATCGTTTTGAGGGCATTAAGCGGCGTTTTGGCATGGGAGTGCCTAGATCCAAGTTATTCACGATTATCCAACCTCAAAAACACTAACCAATCTCCACAACTTCTTGGGCCTCGTCAAATTCTACTATGGGTTTGTGTTTGGGTTCTCTCATATCACTTATGCCCTAAGCCAAGTGACAAAGGGTGGATCCAAGTCCAGTTTGTTTGGGTTGTGTCAGTCAAGAAAGAATTTGAGATTTGAAATTCTACTTGTGCAGAGCGTCTTACTCTTCCATACCAATAGCGCCATTTTAAATTGGGGCATATGCTTCCAAATTATATGTTGTTAGTTCATTCCTCACCTGGAATGGGCATCGATCTCCCATCATGATTGAAACCCACAATTTGATTTTTTTTTTTAGAATACACCTCGATAAAATAAATGTACTACGGTATCGGGAATGTCCATAGTGAAGCATTACATTACGGGAAGGAAATTATCATCCACAGTGATCACATTCCTCTTCAATTCATGCAAACATAGGGAAATTTATAGAATGAACACCATTAGAAGTGGCCCACATTCACCTCCCACAATTCCACTTGAACATCAAGGACAACACCAACCATGTCTAGAATTACCTCATTTATTGGTGTAGCAATGCTCTAATTATTAACTCCTATGGGAATTAGATGTCCAGTGGCCACAATTATACAATAAGGAATCTGAGTTTGTTGCTACCTATCTGACCATTGAGCACCAAGAAAACTAGTTCTAGACTTTCATCTCGAGGATGGTATACCATCTAATCTATCTATGTGTTCCTTCAAGAGGCATGCAAATTTAATTTGTGAAGCTCATTAAATTTGGGTGGTAGGATACTTTGGTGTGGAAAAACAATAGCAGTACTGCAAAAAAAATTATTGGTTGAAGCTTCGACAAGATGTCTACATGTGCATCAGATCCTACACTTCATGCACCATTTCCAAACTCTCAATCAAGAAGCTTGAGATATACACCCCTCTCCTACTCTATATAGTCCTTGGGAGTCCATATCCATGTATTACATGTCTGGTCTACCTTCAACCAAAATTAATGGGAATGAATGTGTCTTCATGGTCATTGATCAATTCTCTAAGATGATAGATTTGGCACCCTGCAAGAGGAGAATCCTGAGTTGAGGCCACCACTAATGTCTTCTTTGAATATGTTTTGGTTCATTTTGGGATCCCATAAACCATTATTTTATATCAAGATAGTAGGTTCTTAAGTACTTTATGGTCCACCCTATGGTCAATGATGAAACCAAGCTAACTAAATTGTCTACCTTCCACCCACAAACTAATAGAAAAATAGAAGTAGTCAACATGATGATTTTCATATCCTAAGGATGTCTGATTCCAAACATCCACTCACATGGGATTAGAGCCTTACTTATGTTCGGCATAGCTACAACAAATCCCTCCATAGCTTGTAGATTTTAACCTTGTAAAATTAATTACTACAAACATATTCTTAATAAAAGCTTGAAAGATACAATGGCACACACACTCATTACATAGATATTTTTACCATGGAAACCCAGGCCAAATAAAACCAACAACCTATTTTAGAGGCGCGCCTCTAGTATTATATTCATCATGTCTTCATTTTTTACAATACCATACATATATATGATCCCACGACATCAAAAAGACTAGTCAGTGACATGGATTAGTCAACAATCATAATTATTTAATCGGAATTAGAAAACCATTGAAAAAACCATGTGCCAAAACCACTAAAAGCAGACCTTAAAAGCCCAAAAAAACCAAATAGAATTATCCATGCCCCCCACCTTAAGTTTCCATATGACTCCTAGGGGGATAACGTGCCCCCCCTTGCACACACTCTTGGTGGAACACAAACACTATATCTAGCCATGCAAAGAATATAACACATACCCAACATTCTCCCACTTGTTTTTTAACACATACAGGGGTTCACAGGTTTACATAGTCAACAATCCAAGACATCAATGCCCATAAATCCTCTACACCAAATTCTTAGTGATCTAGGTTACAATTAATGAATATTCATAATTCTTAAAAGTGTCCACCTTTATTAGCAACGCTTTCTTTTTTCAACCATGTCTCTCACAAGAGAGTGATGACTTGAACATCAGCCAATGCTTTGTCTTTGAATGTCACGATTAGGTTCTTCGGAAGATTTCACTTTGATTGTCATAATGCATTATATTTTTGTACCAGCCAATACATGAACACATTTTTTGTAACCATATCTCTTCCTTGCTTGCATGGTGGCTTCCATGTATTCAACTTTTTGTAGTTGAGAGTGCCACTCGGAATTTGTCTTTCTCATCCAGCTGATTTCTCCTCCAAATAGCTTAAACACGTACCCACTTGTAGATATCATGTGATCCATATATCCAGCCCAGTCTACATCAAAAACCCATGTATTTCAACCTCTCTATCAATCAGTTCTAATACCGGTGGCACATTCCATAACTTTAGTAGTTCCACACAAATGCACGAAAAACCCTTTTTACTATTTCCAATGTACTTCCCTAGTTTTTGACATATACACCTCCGAAATCACCATATACAATATTTGGTCGAGTATAGACCATTTCATACATCAAACCACCAACCACACTCACATATGGAATTTCAAAATATGTCCTCTTCCTCTTCCTATATCTTGGGACACTAATCCACATATAACTTTATACCTATAGGAATAGGAACTTTGATTGGTTTACTTTATTGCATATTAAACCTATGTAATTTTGTCTTGACATATTTCCTTTGATTTAACTAGGGTTTCTTTTTTTCTCGGTGTATTTTAATTTCCATTCCAAAAATGAAATTTGCATCACCAAAGATCCTTCATGTAAAATTTGGGGGACTGACTAAGTTTTCACATTACGGATAATCTCCTCGTTGTTTTTTCCTGTCAGCATGTCTCCCACATACAATACCAAATAAAGAAGATGATCACCAATTAATTTGAAACACACATAGTGATCTACTTTTCTCCTTGTGAATGAGTCCCATATGGTAATAAATTTTGATACCATGTAGTGATTTCTTTATACTTCTCTGAAGAATTTTTCATCTTATATACCGACTCTTTCTTTCCCTTCACTACAAATCCTTCTAGATTAAGTAGCTAGAAGGCTTTGTAGATTTATTCTTCTAGATCCCGATGTAGGAATTTTGTCTTCACAACCATCTATTCCACTTCAATATCAAAAACAACAAAAATAAATAAAAATCTAATTGAATTTTAACTTGAGAGCAGGAAGAAAAAATCTCCGCAAGTTTATTCCCTCAACTTGGGAATAACGCTTTGCTACTAAATGAGCTTTGTGTTTATCCACTTTTCCATATGCATTCAACTAACATTAAACGCCATTTGTTTCCAATGGGGTTCTTATAGTCCAGCAAGCTCCACTAGATTGACATGTTCTTGTCCAAGGTTGTCGTAATGTACATCCTTTGGTTTTCTCGAGTTTTCCATCCTCTGAATCCACTTTGTCTCCATAAATGTTCTAGGATCATGTCGGTAATAAACGGAACAAAATTTAGACAGAGTGGGTGGGTATACAGCTACGGTTTCCTTCTTTCTCGAACCGATCTGCTCAATACTGGAATATGAGGATATTCTTCTTATTAATGCATGTTCTTTTGTAGAGTTTGTTTCATCATCCTTCAACTCAAACTCTATTTTCTACGGATCTTACTTCCCCTTGGTAGGACATGAAAGCATCCTTGATTTCTCTAAATACCACATCTTGGATACCTCACAGCTACTTAGTTTCTTGGTTCCAAAGCTTATAACCTTTCAAACCATATTTATACCCAATGAATACACTTTTATCATTTTTATCTAGATTACTCCCATTTTCCTCTGGAATGTGAACATAGGCATCCTGACCAGATACCTTGATATGTGTGAGAGGGTTTCTTACTAGTCCATACCACCTCGTGTGGAGTCTTTTCATCAATTGCTGATGAGATTGATTGATTAACGGGTAACATGAAATACCCATTACCACCGGAGTCGTGTCCTAACCAAACACCATTGAGCATGCACTTTTCTTTTCCCATCAACATCTTATTCATCATTTTTTCAACTCCATTTTTTTATGGGTATATGGATTAGTATTCTACCTTGCTATACCACACTTATTACATAATTATTCCAGGAATTCATTTCTGAAAAAATATCCACCATTATCCATCCTCAACACCTTAATTATATTCTTTGTTTTATTCTCCACAAGAGCCTTAAACTCTTTAAACATGTCAAATGCTATATTTCTTCATGAAATATATCATGTATTCCTTGATAGTCATCTATAAATGAGACATAGTACATATTTCCCCAATGATGGAGCTGACAGAAGTTAAGCACATCACTAATGTACCTTCAAAATTCCCTCTACCCTCGATGCACTAGAGGGGAATCTTATGATTAGCCTTCCCATATATACAATGTTCATAGAAATCAAAATGTAGAGAGTAGTTAGACACACATTCAACCATGTGTTTATCATGTAGAAGTCAAAATACCTTCTCTCAGATATGCCCCATTCTTTGATGCCATAGCATAGTCTTTTCTCCATAGACTTTAGGATTTTTTTATTCTTCTTTATCCTGGGAACAATAGAGACTTGTTTCACCCATCACTAATAGTTATTCCATGTAGATTATACATATTTCCAAACCAAAATCCCACGCTTGCACAAACCTTATGCATTTCCCCTTGAACCATCCTGTGAGTTTATTTCTCAAACCCTATTTTTACCTCTATATCATCTATTTTTCTTACAGAAATCAAAATTACGTGAAATCACGGGATGTGTGGGGAAACCAAAGGAGTGTTCTAATCCTTCCTTCCACGATATTTAATTTAAATTTTCCTAATCCTATGATTTTTGGTTGTTGGGTCATCACCTAGAGGAAACATCACCTCCATCATACATTTTATATCCACAAAACCAATCCTTATGAGGAGCCATATGAAAGGATATGTGCCTGAGTCAACCAACAATGCATCATGATATGCATGTGTGCTTGAAAATGCCAAGTACACATCCTCATACTTATTCTATGGAGGTTTTTACTTTTGTATAATGGGAATCTTCAAATCCCTTCCCTCTCTCAACACTTGATCTACTGCGCCTCTTGTAGTTCCCTTGTTTTCCACATCTCAACCACACCTTTACAAAATTTCCTTAGGTTTATATTTCCCACTTGAGGACTTAGATATTTCTTTTCTAGGAGCATCCAATTGCAAACCAATGCATATGTGCTATGTACTTCCATGTTCTTTGACCTCATCTCCTCGACAACAAGGATGATCATCATTGAGGCTTAAAGTAGTTATTATTACTACCTATATGGCCACAACCAGTCTATCCCACAAGTTAGGTAGAACAATAGTGAATTGATGCACTTATCTTCATCAGAAATATTTATATTAATGAATAATAGTTGACTTAACATAGTATTGAAGGCATTCATACACTATGTCACTGACTCTCCATCTTTCATCCTCATGCTATACAACTTATTCCATAGGAAAAATTTGTTTAGGGGACTTTGATTGATACAAATCCCCAACTTATCCATAATTCCTTATTATGTATTCTTCCCCTTAGACATTTAGTAATACTAAATATGAGAGATAGAACAGGATTGTGATCTCCACCTTCCGATCCAACTTTTCCGGTATTTCCACGACATTCCTATAGGTGCAATATACCTAGATCGCGATCTTTGTCCACCAATAGATATTCCATATTGAGCTTCCACAACTCAAAAAATTCATTAAATTTCGATCTCTATTTTCAAATTGCTCGTCATTTATTTTTTTCACCCCTCAAAAAGAATTGATACCCTTGGATCATCCCATTGTTACAAGGTTTACCACATACCAGAGAAAAAAACCCTAATGAAAAATGTGTCCCCATGAAGCGAATAATTCCACTAATACCAAATGTAGATTTTAACCTTGTACAATTAATTACTGCAAACTAATTCTTAATAAAACAAAAAGATACATTTGCACACACACACATTACACATAAATGTTTACCCTAGAAATTTAATGAGAAGGCAAACAACATGTTTAGAGTCACACCTCTAATAGTCTGTCATTGTGTTTTTCATTGTTTACAATACAATACATATATAGGATCTGTGACATCCAAAACCCCTAAAACATTGAATCAATATTATTCAACAAAACTCAATTCCTTAACAAAATTATAAAACCAGCTAATTGTTGAAAACCATGTGCAAAACCACTAAAGACACAAAAACATAAAAATAAATAAATAATTCATGGGTTTTTCTCCACTAGCATTTGAGATGGGATACCCCCCCTAATCCCCCTGCATGATCAATGCAATGAAAATATTAGATCTAGTCATGCAAAGAAGATAACAAATACCCCTACTTTCTTAGCTCTATTGGCCCTGAGACCTTCATAGGTGTGCTTGGGGTTATAATAAGTACCCCATTGATGTAGCTCTCCCATTGCAACCACAGCAGGTCCTCCCGTGATCAGAATGAGGTTGATAGAGTAGCCAAATTTTTTGAGTGAATCCAGCACATCAAAAAACAAGATCATGATATTTTTTATAAATCCAACAGTTAAGTACAAACAAAACCATGATCAACAATGGGTGCCACATAAATTTTAGGTGGGAGATAAAGTATGGTTTCATTTTGTAGAAAGAGAACAGCAAAGGACCCCATTAGAATCTCTTCCCACTCCCATATGGGACTTACATAATCACCAAGACGTGGGTGAGAATGATTTTTTAATTAATTATCCCCCTTTCCTTGGATTACACCCGGTATTTAATGTGGAACAACTTCAACCATATTTTCCACCTCTCATGCACACTTCAGACAAGGACGAGCACTTGGACCCTACATAAATCAATCCTGAATGCATTGAATAAGATACATTTTATTATATCATGGACAGAGCATAAAGTAGCCTTGCTAACAAAACATACAACTCTATTGGGTCATCAAAACAAAGGTAACTTCTTGACCAAGGCAAGTGGCTCACTAGTAGTCAAATTTAGTAGAAATTTTCACATATTATAGAGGGACTTGACACAATAAGGACCATTTATTACTAATGGGGGAGGAATGATGCGGGTGGATACAGGCCACCCACCTATTATTAATTTGAAAGGTTCCACATCGGTAGTTTTCTAGTTTTTAGGTTCCAAACTTCTAGGGTCATTTTGAGACCCTAAACAATGGTTTCTTGGCATGAAAACACCTAAAAAGTTAGTAAATTCAATTATGTCCCAAACATAATGTGTATTCCTCGGATATACCTTTCTAACTATGTATCATGTGCATAAAATGGAGATGGTATGCAAAAATTACACCCCGGGGAAGTTGGCGTGTCAACTAACCACATCAAGGTCAAAACCTTTGGTGTTTCATCTTCTAGGGATGGGGTTTTGGATGTTTAGGTTTTCTCATTGATGATTTATGTTAAAATACCTTTTCAAACCTCTTGTAATCAACTTCTTGTGAATGACCATAGTCGACACATCTCTCTCTTCATAGATAAGATACCACTATTCTAGCTAGCTTGGTTTGCATTTTATAATATTTTGTATTCAGGACAATCATTAATAGAATCTAATTTTTTACTGTATTACTATATGTTTCTTGAAATGTCTCTTTGTATTTCATTTTTATATCTACACCTTCATGTCATTCAAAATATAACCTGGATGGAGTAGTATCAGAGCGATTTTCTCTTTGTTGTTTCTTTTTGCATGTCCCGACAAGGTCAAGCTAAAAAGAGTTAGGTCTCGAAATGGTTGGCAGGGAAGAACATTCATTGGCCCGGCAAACCTCACATGAAAGAAAGAAGAACTGATGGAGTGGTATATTCTATCAAATTTTGCCCAAGGAATCCCTCACAGCCAGCCAGGAGGAACAATATGATGGATAGTTGCCTTGAGATCCTTTGGCTTGAGTTGCAAACGACAATGGATGAACCATCAACTAGAAGTCACTTTGGAGGTGTGATGTCCTTTAAGGTACTGGTCCCAACTTTGATATTCCTTTATTTCAAAGGCCAGATAAATGTTGATTCTTTGGAAAAATGGTTAATTCTACTTGAGCATTATTTCTCTGTCCAAAATATTTCCAACAATGAAAAAATCACCTTCATGCTCCTAAACGCCCTTCACCATGTTAGAGATTGGTGCAGGAGCTTAGAGACATTGAATATAAGTGCACAATTGTTGGGCCGAGGACCCTTAGTATGTTTTGGTCCCTCAGGAGAATACTACCATGTTGGAAATTGTGATGACCAGTGCAAGGATGGACAATTCTACGTCATGAGAGAGACCATATGGTGCTAGATTAAATAAACATCTTCCATACCTTTCACAAAAATATAGATATTAAATACTTCAAGTATCACCTGGTCCTGAAGTACCACAATGACCTACATGAATACATCCAAACGTGTATGGATTTCTTGGACATCTCCTCCTTTGGGAGCCTACCTACCGATATGTTTTCATGATCAAAACAGAATTTCAAGAAAAACTATAAGTTCTATTTTAGTTCTACAAACCCATCATAGTAAAAGCACGATTAAGGTATTCCTAACTCTTAGAGAAAAAGGATAGAGAAAGAATGGACAACCCTAGGACAACTAGTCCAAGACACAAAAAGAAGGAGTAGAGATGTAATGTCTCATTCAATTGATGTCGGAGGATGACTTAAGTATCACTATACGACTCCCGTGGGCTATAGTCAACATAAAAGGAATTCAAGGGGATTTATTTAATGTCACTAGGTTGAAATATGAAAAAATCTTAAAGTGACATTAAATAAAATAATTAATTAATTCCTTAAACATTGAAAAGTGATTTTTAATGTTTAAACTAAATATTGGAGGGAAAATAAGATAAGAGTTTGATTTGGTCAAAATGGGGAAATATCTAGAAGGAGCATAGGAAGAATAAAAGGAGGGATAACGCTTCACTTTGGCATTATGACTTGATATCTTGTTGATGTTATACTGACGAGTTTTATGGTTTGGAAAAACCCTTCCTCTTGATCCTAGTTTTTGGTGGTGCAATATCCACCTAGCTAGAGGAGGAGGATCCATCTAAGGCCCTCAATTGAGTTCATTTTGGAGTTTGGATTCATCCCAAAGGGGGCTTTGGAGGTCTATCAACTTATGTAGGGTATTTGTGGCATTTTCTGGAAAATATGAAAAAATCTTAAAGTGACATTAAATAAAAATAATTAATTAATTCCTTAAACATTGAAAAGTGATTTTTAATGTTTAAACTAAATATTGGAGGGAAAATAAGATAAGAGTTTGATTTGGTCAAATGGGGAAATATCTAGAAGGAGCATAGGAAGAATAAAAGGAGGGGTAGACCTCACTTTGGCATTATGATTTGATATCTTGTTGATGTTCTCTTTGAGCCAAGTTTTTTTTATGGTTTGGAAAAACCCTTCCTCTTCAGTCTAGTTTTGGTGGTGCAATATCCACCCTAGCTAAAGAAGGAGGAGGATCCATCTAAGGCCCTCAATTGAGTTCATTTTGGAGTTTGGATTCATCCCAAAGGGGGCTTTGGAGGTCTATCAACTTATGTAGGGTATTTGTGGCATTTTCTGGAGGATGTCGATTGTAGAGTCTACATGTGTGTTGATGGCCAAATATGACCATATACAACATGAAGGAATTTGCTCGGTCATGATCCCAATTAAATCCTTATCTATTGTAAATGGTGATTCCAACTGGTTAAGGTCCAGTTACCTAAAACTATCTAATCTATAATTCAAAATATATACACCTTCTAATCAATTGAAGAGTTTTTTACCTTTTATTGAATGAAAAACTAACCTACAAATATAGACATATTTTAAACTATATACAAAAGAGAAATTACTTCTAGTTGACATAAAAGTTACCTCTATGAAAGAGGATTTTCTTTTCTTTTATAAAGTGAAAAGTATGTATAATGAAAGTAAATTAAATTAACTAAAGAAGAATAAAACTATAAAGAAAAATCTAATCATCAGGCCCAAATTCAAATAGTATATGAATCTAAGTAAAAATAAAGAATGTTATAAAAATATAGATCTTCAAAACAAATGTTTAATTATATCAACTGAAAATGAATTACTAAACTTGTTTAAATAATTAACACGGAATTATAATCCCAACAGTAATTCATACACATATTAATCACTGAAATAATGTGTCAAATAAAAAATGAAATTGATTTAATTTATTAACAGTAATTAACTAAATCAACTTGTAATATCATCAACACATAGTCTAGATAAAACTTTGATTTCAAAAATAAACAACTCGAATATCAGTAATAGTACCAAATATTAATTGCTTTTACTAATATTCAAAGTCATAAGAGATTCAGAATAATGTATCAAAAGAAAAACGTGTACAACAATGTATAAGCTTTGTTCCTTTTCCAAAAACCTGAAAACTCTCCCCTCGTTGTCTTTCCTTCACGGTTTTATATTGAAGGCATTCAAAAAAGAAAATTAATTTACATAACCATAATCAGTTATCCATTTAGAATGGGAAAAATAAAAAACATTGTTTTAATTCCCCAAACTAAATTAATTAAGTATTTAAAAATAAGAAATACTAACTGTTCAATTTTAGAATTATGTCTGGAAACTAATTTTCTCATTTCTCGCATTTTCCAAGACATTCTTTTTATACCTATAAAAAGAAAAGAAAATATAAATATAAATTAACAAAATATTAAAATGAAAATTAGAGTTTCTACAGAATTTGAAATTTTGTAGCTACTCTTTTATTAACTAAACTTAATGAAAATTCAAACTAAAATAAAAAATAATAAACTCATACCAATAACCAAAATATTCTAACACTGAGTATCACTGGGAATGGTCTTGAAATCAGAATTAACGAAAATATTAACTCATGTAGAGTTAATGTTAACTGTGTCTTTCTTGTTATATTCTCTGAACCCTGAAACTTGTCTTCTTTTTCTATCGATCAAATCTCTATTCTCTGATCTAAGGAGTTGATTTTATAATTCCATATCAATTATATTAGCCTATAACACTGGAACCATTGAATAATATTTATCCTTCCAAAAGGAAACCTCGAGATTGCACCGGTTTCAGTTCTTTTATTTTCCTTTTCTTTAGCAAGAATTTCAATTGGTTCCTATGAAGAAACGTGTTGTGGGGAAGAGACTTCTTGATTCGTAACCAACTCTTCATCTTTAACTTGGATAGGAGAACTAAATTTCGAGGTTTTCTTAAACTTATTTCTGAAAATTCTTGAAATTTTTCTTCCTTGCATCTTGTTCATAAAATCAACAAGATTAATGGAATCGTCATTTTTTGTGGTAACAGTTGGGTCGCATTCAGATGCAAGCGAGGAAACCACGGTTTTATTGGAATCTTCTGAAGAAGCCTGAGGTGCTTCACTGAAAAACAAACGATTCTGGACTAAGGTTAAACTTGATAGTTTGACTATGAGTAACCCTCATGGTGTTTCGATGAGGAGAAGAAGCATGAGGGTAACGCAGAACGAAATATTCTATAGGATCTCGAGTTTCCTCCCGAGAACAATGAAACTGTGAACTTCCTTCAGAATTAACCTGAAAGTGATTTCTTTTCACAAACTTTTCCCAAGAATCACCATTATGTTCTAACTGAAATTCGATCGTAATTTTCACCAAGTCGTGATGAAATACATTTCTGAGACTCTTTCTCTGATAGAAATGTCCCATTTTAGATAATATTTTAAGAAAGAATGCATGCATTTTCAACATATAATCCATGAATACCATTAAAATCCGAAAGTGATAAATAAAGAAAAGGCTATATATGCTCTCACGGGTGATAAACCCCTTAATAACTATTAATAAAAAATGTCATTTTTCTTTAATTGAGGATATGGGCATACCTTTATAATTGTACTTGCATTCAGGAGAAACCAGAATTTCAGACCAAGTAATCTCCTTCACCCTTTTGGTTTTATACCAAAATTCTCTTTTTAATGGCAATTTAGTAGCTCTGGATATTATTTCTTCATCTAAATGTAATTCTATATCCCCAATTTGGGCACGTTCACCGTTAAAATTTTTGTGTGAAAGATTTGGTGACCTGCACGTTATGACCATTAAACATGCGCATAAAATTTAACCATCCAACCATCTCAAAAGTTGGAAAATAATCTTCCTAAGCTTTGATAAGCTCGACAATGGGTTCTACTCTGGAAATCATTCCCATCTTGACAACATTTTACCACACTACAGTTCGAAAAACCCTCATAAATGAAAACTAACAGACCCTCACTTGCAAATGAATGAAAAAAGAGTTTCATTTCTTGAAGAAAAAACTTGTTTCGAGGAAGACACAACATAGGTAATAACTCATGAATACGAATATACAACTCATTCTATACGTAGATGCAAATAAATGCACTTCGGGAAAGAAGTATTGTTTGTATGCAGGTTTAAAGGGCCCTGAATTAATGTTCCATTAACTTCATTTAAATTTATGATGATCAAATCAAGCCTAACGTACCACTACAAGATCTTAAAATGCTATTTGTAGATCATGGATATCAAAGGTATGACAGGATAAGTAGGATTTCAATAGATTATGTGTTGGCACAGGGGCAGACCCAGGGTTCAATGCTACAAGAGCGCACCAAAAAAACCCTAACTATCGGCCCTTTCGGCAACACCTACGAAGCAGATGAAGTCTCACCTGAGGTAGAGGCAGGGGTGGTTGCAGGACTCAAATGCCTGCAAGCTTAGCTGGGACACAGATCTGTGATTATATCGCTTATAGATCACTTAGCATTGATTATTCATCAATATTCAGTCCTTATTATACTTCACAGATAGCACAGAGCATCGCGGTAGTCACTTAAATCTAATGTAACTTAGCACTTAGCAACAGTAAATAGGTCAAATCCAGTAGTTCAGCACTAAGTATCTTCATACATATCATATCTACTATGCATACCTATCTAATAAGCACAAAGCATAAATATATCCATCTAAATATATCAAAGCACTTAACAAAAGAAGAGATAAGCACAACAAGTCAAGGCACAAAGCGTAACACATAGATTTACATGGTTCACCCCCACCCTGGGGCTACGTCCACCAACTCTTCTTCTATATTATCATCGGCCAATCGGTTACAAGAACAAAGCCATAGGAACCCTTACTTCACATAGGACATAAGATCTACCCATCCCGCTAGATCCTTCTTCCTTGCCTTTCAGCGCAAAGTCTTCTATGTCTTCACATAGGGACTTGCACTAAGCTCTGCAGGTCTATACAGAATCCACAAATCTCTCGATCACAAAGATCCCTTCTTAGCACTTAGCCTATATCACATAGATACAATAAAATCCTTCTCTCTCTACTAGATGCCTATATGTCTATTTATACATACAAAATGGGCCTAAGCATGGGTAAACCCATGAGCCGACATCCCTTTCTCATTACATATTCCAAAAACCCAAAAAGGGACTCGAAAGTGGGTCGAGATCCCTTGATATCTGCTTCATTTGGTGCTCCATATTCGACAGGTTGTCGAAGTCCCAAAAATGGTCAAATATGACCAAGTAACTTCAAAACTTAGTCAAGGGACAACATGCCCCCAACACTCACTTGTGACTCGTCCCGAGTCACTTTGGTCTAAGAAATTCTGCCTCAAATGGCTCGATATTAGCTTGAGCTGCTTTGACCTACTGCAATGCTACAACTTCTTTCTCAGTGAACTCCTGGATGAGCGTGTCATTGACTAGTCCTTCTAGGCGTTGTTCTACTGCACTCACAACTTGTTCAAGTTCTACTTCTTATCTTTCAACTTCAATGAACAGTTGGCATGCATTCTCTTGCACTAGTTGAAGTTGTTGAGAGACTTCCATCACTTTGGTCTGGATCGTGTGGATCTGTTGTTGGGCCATGTGTTTCTCTAGAAACCTCTTCATTCTCTTGACTGGTGAAAAGGCCTTTAGTTGCGCATGTAACGTATTTGCATGTTGCTTCACTTCTTGGAGATGCAACTCCAATTCTTGTAACTCTGGATTCTCTATGAGGTTTTCATACGTCTGAGCGCTCCTAGAGCTCAACTACTTGCACTCCAAGTTAAGAGCTTTCATTCTTCCAACTACGCTACAAGCAGTTGCCTCTCTTAGGTCTCTAATTTCTTGAGGGGTCTTGGGCACAATACAAAGTTCCAGGTCTGCGATGCGCTGTTGAAGTTGCTGGATCACTTCTTCGAGTTGTTCCACCTGCTGCGAAATTCATTCTTCAGATTTCAATTCTATGACAGTCACAGAGCGAAGTGCTCTGCTGACCAGTTCCTTTACTTCTAGTTTCTCTGCAATCAACTGCTCCTTGCTCTGTTGTAGCTCTGATTTCTCGATTTCCCACTATGCTTGAAGAGAATTTTTTTCTCATTCGGTAGCACTGCACTGCTCGAAAAGTACTCCCTGTACCTATGTCAAAGCTTGGATGGCTTGCGTTGTCTCTTCCTGAGCTCATCAAAGGCGAGATTCAACTTTATCGGCGATCTAGTGCAATTGGGTTGGCTCATCTCCTGGTTCTATTGTTCCTACTGTCAGAGGCGTCGTGGAGACTGCGTGGCTAGACTAGAGTGCCTGTTGCACTCCTTGGAGTTCAATCTCGATGTGATTATACATCTGCTCCTACTTCGCCTCCTGCTTCTATAATACCTCATGTGAATCATAATTCACAACTGTGATGATGAAGTTAAAATCAGCCAATGTGAGGGTAGTCTGCATCTTGGTTGCAGGGGTTCTAGGTTTCTTCTGGGAGGAATATTTCAGAGGCAAGACATTTTTTTTCTTCGATCAGTCTTCTTCATCCCTAGGTGGTGGTACTTCGACTTTATGTTAATCAATTTTTGCACCTTTGATCTCTTCACCATCACCCCCCTTCATCTGGTGAAATGGATGCATTCCTCATAGATGTGATGTATACATCATGATACTCTTCAGGCTTCTTCGTCTTGTTTGGTTCGGGTGTATCCTGCACAGCTTCTGGGATATCTACATCGGACAACTCTACGGGGTTGGCTGGAATAAGGAGGTCTATCGACCATTACTTAGTGATTTCCTCTAAGTCTTCCTCTGTTAGCTTGTAATATGACTGCAACTTCTACTTGTGCTCATCAACACACACTGTTATATAAATGAAGTGGCGGTCCGCGCTAAACTTCATTAAGGGCCGAAACCTATGAAGGGTATTCGGGGTCATCCAGGGCTCGGACTGGATGGCTTGTTTCAACCAGTTGTAGTAAGTATGGAAGACGACATTGGACTTCCACTAATTTTTCATATCATTAGAGTACCATACATAAATTCACAGCCACATGTTCGAAGGGCTCGATGTCGGGGAAGGTCACACCTTCCGACATTTCCCATGCAATGAATGAAATTAGGATGAGAATCCAGCTAAAGTGGAAATCATGCCCTTGGTATTGCACTTCTCAACAATCAATCTCCATCTAGTTTACAAGGTACTACACCCAATTCATCTGTAGTCCCTCAGTGTACTTTCCCACGAGGTCAACTACGAATCCAGTCACTTGGGTGGGCCAGTTCTTACGAATTATATTGCTTGTGATCAGCTAACATGCGAGGCGTGTTGATACTGAGAGGGGGGTGAATCAATATCAAGTACAATTTAAAACCTTTTTCAACTTATA
>SNQJ01S0158681.1:283-10461 GCA_010110895.2 Picea sitchensis
TATTTATCTGGTTTCTTGCTCTTTTTTTTTTGAAGGTACCTTTAGGTGTTGCAATGTCTTTATGGTTCCTTTAAAGTGGCATCAAGATGGCTTCCTTTTGGTAGGAACTTTCTCTAAGGGAAACTCAACAGGATCCTTATGGGATCCACTGAAGGCCTTCTGGCCTTCTCCTTCTGTTATGAAATTGGAGCTTCCTGCTTCCTTATATTGCAGGGAAGATCTTTGGAACGACTCATGAAGAGTCACATCTCTACTGACCTCTACATAGATTCAATATGCTTTTGAGGTCTCACTGTTTCCCACAAGTGCCTTTCTTTCCAGAGGGCTCTAATTTAGTCCTCTATCAAATATTCTCAAGTGATCAAATGAAGGCTTCTTACTCGTGAAGACTTCTTCTGGAGTTAAATGTTTCAAGGATTTATGAAGACATCTGTCCTGAATATAGACAGCTTCCGCCCAATGGAAGATCCTGATCATAGCTCTGGTTGCCTCACATAATGTCCCGTTCTTTCTTTATGTAACCCCATTTAGTTGGGGATTGTAAATCACTGTCAGCTCCCTCTTAATCCCAGAAGCTTGGCATAGATCACTTTTACATGGGCTTAATGGTCTGGTTTAGATGACTTTTATATTACGTTGATTATCTTATCATGCTTACGTGACTTGTTTCCTTGTAGACATACATGTTTTATTTTGTCCTGCAGTCTTTCGCCAAGTGTCATGCCATTCAGATGATCCGGGAATTATTATTCTAGCGGCTGCCAGGCATCACTAGGGTTAGCTAACCCTCAATTGATTGACGAAATTCTTCTGCATGTTCGCTTGGTACTTGATGCATTAGATTCATTATGTTTGCATTGACCCTGGCCATGAGTTTTTGGTGCGTGGTCTTAAAATATTGAGACGGGAAGCTGCAGACCTTGGGTATTTCATGGGGTTGATCAACAATGCTTCGGAAGTTGAGAGGTTTGTAAAGGCGGTTGGCCCATGAAGGAGGCATTTTGACAGGAGGAGGTAACGAAATAATTCTTTGGAATAATTTGTTTATGACGGGAGGATTGTGAGGAGCTCTTCTTTGGTAGGTAAGCAAAGGCTTAGGATTAGGTGGAGGGAGTGGAAAAAGATTCCTATCAGTTGGGTTCTTAGAAGGTGAGTCTCCAGGTAAGCTTGTCAAGCTAACCAAAAAGGGGAAAGGGTAAAGGGTAAGACCCTCTCAAGTGGAGTCGCTAGGAAAACCAAGGGAAAAGGCTCTAAGGGAAGATGGCTTGCCAAAGGAGGGGTTGTCGTATGGGCTCGAGAAAGATTCTAAATCCTCCCCGACAACGACACCATAAAATGTTATCGCACAAATTGTAGGCCGCACTAGAGTCTTGTGCGATTTCAACCAATCGACAACACACCGGGACAAGACCCACTGTCACCTCAGGAAAAGTCCCGGGTGACCCCTGGGGAAAGACAATGGAAAAGGTCTAAGAAGGCCCTAGGAGGTCACGATACAAGGTCAAGAAAGGTCTTAAAGGCTATGAATGGGTGGAAAAGAGGTGAAGGTAAAGGAAAAAGGGAAATCACCTGCAACACAATGTCAGTTAAACCAAATATGTATGAGGGCCCGTGACCAATATGTTAACCCCGCCACTGATCACTAATATGAATGTTTGAATCTGAAGTAGCAAGTGATCAGAATTTTATATTAATGCAATGTAAGAGTTATTCGAGATCACTTATAAAGTATTCTAAGTAATGTTGTGGGCTTGTTTAATGATTATCTTGCTGATCTAGAGAGTTTTGCTGCTGTTACAAATTACATCAGATCTGGTTAGGGCACAATAATTGTTGAGAAATCATTGGACAATCACTCTTAGGCAATAGTAGCTTATTGGAAAAATTGCCAAGTATCTTTACATTGTCATCTCTTGATTTGCTTGGCTGATTTTGAAGTGTTTACTGCTGATAAAGAGCTTATAGATCTTGCATTCCTACTGCTGTTATAAGTATTTCAGATCTGATCTTACAGTTTATACTGATAAGGACAAGTATTAGAATATCTTATCCATCTTATGCAATTTTGCCATAATTATTGGAATTGGATAATTGAATGATATTGTTGTTCCACTGAATATAACTTGTGACTTATCATCCTTAATTGCATAAGATAATGCTTTGTTAGACACTTGTCATTATTACTTTTAGGTGGGACTTATACTTGGGTGTTGGACTTAGTGCATAGTTGGTTTGGGTTGAATTGTCTTTGCGGGTATTTAGGCTTTCACCCTCCTCCTCCTCCTTCACATTACCCTTTTCTTCATCTTTCCCATCTCCATCCTAGCTCATCAAGTCTTGTATCGTGATCCCTTAGGGCCTTTGACCATCCGCAGTCTTTTCCCCCAGGGGTCACCCGGGACTCTTCCCGAGGTGACAGTGGGTCTTGTTCCCGGTTTGTTGTCCATTGGTTGGGATTGTGAGGGACTCTACACGATCTACAATCCGTGCGATAACAGGAACCAACCTCTGACTCTCAGAAGTGCTAAACTCTGGGAAAATCTCTGAATGCCAGCCTAAAAAGTGCATGCTGGCTCTTAACCCTCAAGATTTTCAAGGGTGAAAATCTAAGGGTTAACAGGACTGAAGCTAATACTCAAATAATGCTGCTTACTGTAAATCTAT
Organism: Picea sitchensis; assembly: GCA_010110895.2. NCBI lineage: Eukaryota > Viridiplantae > Streptophyta > Pinopsida > Pinales > Pinaceae > Picea > Picea sitchensis. The sequence goes on from SNQJ01S0158681.1 coordinate 2,948, forward strand.
TTTGACTTGTACCTCTAGGGTAGAGAGTTAAACTGATAAAAATACAGCAAGTATCCATGATTAATAAATTAGTTGTCAAATGTTTTAGAGTTGATAGATCATTTTGATTTACTTTTTTTGAGTGCTTTTCCATCCCTGCCTCATGTTGGAATTGATTTCACATATTAAGGCATTTTTCTTGAGCAGTGGTCTTATAATGAGAACTGGTTTCTAATTCTGCAAGGTGAATGAACATTTTATACATTTGCAGTACTTCAGCTTGGTATTTTGTGTTCTAACTGGGATCTTCTATCCTTGTGCTTGAGAATCAGGATGGTCGTGTTAATGCTTTTTACTCAACTCCAACTATCTACACTGAAGAAAAATATGCATCCAATGAAAGCTGGCCTCTGAAGACAGGAGACTTTTTCCCGTAAGAAATTTGTTGAGATTGATTGTGAACGTTTCTTGTTTGTTTCAGTTGGGCCACTTCTTAAATTATACGAGTATAAAGCTTGTGACTTTCCATAAGAAATATGTATTTAAGTACAATGACATGCATGGTTTAGTTTGGTTGAAAGAACAGTTGAGCTTGTAAACTACCTAGAGGCATCAAGTCTTAATCTTTAGTAAACCATTTGACATAAACCCATGTGGTGACTGTTTTCTGCATTGGTCCTAGCAACTAATGAGGAAAAATTATTCAATCATAATGCATATTTTTTTTTTTCAGGGGTTAAAGGTGGCATGCATGCCTATGACTCCACTAGATATGACCTAGTCTATTTTACTTCTTTCTAATAACCCCACAAAATATCCTGATAGTCAACAATAATTTTATAAAAACTGTGAACAGACTTAGGCTTAGTCCATGCCTAGTGAGGCATTGCACTTTCATCCTGTTTCACAAATGGGATGTTCTTATAGAATTTCTTCAATTAGAAACTTCGGCATCGTATCTGCCACCCACTTTAACATTTTCAATTTGGGTATCTCACCCATGCTGTAACCAAAGGAGAGGCAGCACACCCACACCATTCTCAACTTGGGCATGCCACCCCCATTATTGTGAAAAATGGGCATTCTACTATTAGGCATTTCATTCATATGACTATCAATGGAGACAGCCTCGCACAATTTAAGTCAAAAGGAGGGACGTCACATCCCAATGGCTACCACAGTGCATTCCGAGTGTAACCCCTATGATCAATACCTAGGGTTTCAAGGAATGGATTTTGAGTTAGGGCTTTCATATCTCCCACACAGATTGTGTGAAAGAAGGGATGTCACATCTCCTATGGTTATCATCAGTGCAGGCCAAGTATATACTCCCTATGGTATCTCCCTTTCCTTAGGGAAAAGACTAGAGAAGCCCGTCCTTTAACACCACTTGGCTGCCCTGTATTCAATTACTGACACTTTATGGATGCATGTTGACTTGTCTTGGCTTGAAGTTTTTTATAATTATGGAGTAGACAAATTAGTGTAATCGAGATGCAAACATCCCTTTGGCACAGTGATGGAAACTGTGAAATTTGTATGACCATAAACTGTTAGTAACACTGCTAAGAAAATTTAGTTCGAGAAATAACTGCATTGTGACATGCTAGATTGCCTTGTTGGAAATCACAGTTCATATTTAATGGCCTCTGCAGCAACCATGGATATTGTTGCGATGCATTTTCCTTGCATAATATAACTTTGTTTTTTGGTTGAACAGGTATGCAGACTATCCAGTTGCTTACTGGACTGGATATTTTACCAGTCGACCTGCTCTGAAAGGTTATGTGAGAAAACTCTCAGGGTTTCTGCAGGTGCGTTTAAGCTTAATCTGACTAATTGCTCTCACATGGTGCTCTCGGGGTCATTTTTGTGGTGTTTTTGGTCTTTCTTTTTTGTGAGCTTTTGAATTTTCATTTTATAACTGCCTTGGTAAACTATTCTTTGCAGGCAGCAAGGCAATTGGAGTTCCTTGTAGGTAGAAATAAGGGAAGTCCGAACACAGATTCTTTGGAGGAAGCGATGGCTCTCTTGCAGCACCATGATGCAGTATCTGGTACTTCAAAACAACATGTGGCTAATGATTATGCCAAACGGCTTTCACAGGGCTCTGTAGAGGTTTAAATCTAGTGACTTTATCTCTAACACCCATCCTTGTTGTCTTTTCACTTTATGTTGGGAAGGTTTTATGATAGTGCCATGTTTGTTATGTTTTATCTTATAATACAGTTTTGTGTGTCATGCATATTAAATTAGATACAATCAAAAGAAAATATTTCTTTTTCATGAACCTGGCGTCCCTTGAATTTTTTGGTCTATTCAACATATAGTTTGGTGCTTTAAATTCTTGTTATAATATGATGGAAAGCTGTGAGTTTATTTTCACCTTTTCATTTCAGGCTGAGAGTGTGATGAATTCGGCATTTCTCTGCCTTATGAGCGGCAAATCAAATAATAATTGTGGAGAAAAAATTCCCACTGGGCACAGAACTCATTCAGAACATCAAAAGGGAGGTTTACTGCAGGAAGAGGATTCCATGAGTACTTTAAGGCAGGCAATAAAACTTGCACAGGTATATTACTATATTGTTAAAATAGAATTTGCCCACAGTATTGAATTGGCTGTTTTTAAAGAAAGTTTTAAACATATATATTCTCCTTTAGGAAAGCTGCATTCTTCAGCATAAATGATCACAGTCATAGCCTCTATGTGTATAATATTCTTATAAAGTAGTTTTCTGCTTTGGTGATAGTATATCTTGCTTCTAGAATCAGTAAGCTCTACCTTTTAAGCGTTGTTTGTGCAGTGTCCTCTCATGAATATCAGCTACTGCCCTGAATCTGAAGCTGACTTAGTAGATGGGAGGAGTCTGGTGTGGTTCTCATCCTAATACACTATTTTAATTAATTCTTTACTGGTCTGAGCTGGTTTTTTATTCTGTTTGAAGTTTGGGTTGCTGATTTATTTGTATATCTTGATTGATTTGCACTCAGGTAATTGTTATCTATAATCCTCTGGGATGGAAGCGTAACGAAGTTGTGAGAATCCCGGTATGCTTTATTCATGAAAGAGTCAATTTAAAGAAAAGAAATTGACAGTAGATGGAACATGGTCAAGATCATTGCATTTACAATACCTTGTAAAACTGTTGCATTAAAAATAATGGAATAAAGTAGAGTCTTTAATATATTTAGAAATAAAATAAAGCATATTTTATCCAAGAAACTGATTTTTGACAGTATAGATATTTAATCCGTACTGAGAAAGTAAACAAGAGAATGACTTTTGATCCTCTTGGACCTAGATCATTTACATGTTTCTTAAACACTTGTTTTCTGTGAATCAAAAGTTTGTATGTTTGAATTACAACCACCCATCAGGTTGAGCCTATTGGAGAGAACTAGAATTAAGCTAAAGAAGCACGTAAGAAGTACAATATACAATGCAAAACCGAGAAATATATGGGCGTGAGGTGCACTAAAACAAGTTTCCAACTGATCAGAGGCACTAAAAGAGTACTCTCACGTCTTACACTATATCTCCCAGGTTGGGGCTGCACTTTGGTAGGTTCCCCTACCTAACCTTGAAATAGCTTCATGTCTCTACAAGGTTACCCAAGACTGCATGTATTATAAGTGATAATCTAGGCTAGCATGGCAAAATATTCAAGGTAAATCAATTAAAGTACCTTGTTTATCTAGGCAAAATAGTTCTTCCCAGTCACAGAAAACCTTGGGCCATTAGTTGAATACTAAGGCAAAAAAATGTTGCCTTTTGCACTTCACTAGTGATCCAATGATGAGACATTGTCTCATGGACTATTATATTTTATTGTATATTCTTATGTATTGCACATATCTCTATGTACTTTCCTAGAAGCTTCCTTATGCATATTTCTTTTCTTAGAAGCTTCCTGCATCTAGAAGCTTCCTTTATTGGAGATTGGGTCAATGCTGAACTTTGATCACTCTTCTACAATGTTGTACTCTTATAAATAGTAATACGAATGAGTGTATAGATATATGTACATTTCCTACAATCATACTTGCATACTTGTCTTTACTCCTTTACTTGTGTGTGAGTTCTTTTCTATTACTGGTCATGTTCCTATCATTTGGTATGAAAACCGAACAATCATGGCCTACAGATCTCATGCCATTTGGCTTCGTAAGGGTCATCTTCTTTTACCCCTACTAGGTTTCCTTCCTAGTCACAAAAAAATTTGGGCCATTAGTTGAATACTAAGGCAAAAGAATGTTGCCTTGGCCCTTGTGCACTTCAATAGTGACCCAATGATGGGACATAGTTCCATGGACTATTATATTTTATTGTATATTCTTATGTATCACTCATATCTCTATGTACTTTCCTAGAAGCTTCCTTATACATCTTTTTGCTCTTAGAAACTTCTTTTATTGTACTTTATTGGAGATTGGGTCAATGCTGAACTTTGATCACTCTTCTACAATGTTGTACTCTTATAAATAGTAGTACAAATGAGTGTATAGATATATGTACATTTCCTACAATGATACTTGCATACTTGAATTTACTCCTTTACTTGTGTGAGTTCCTTCCTATCACTGGTAGTGTTCATATCAATTGGTATCGGAGTCAAATGATCATGGCCTATGGATCTTGTGCCATTTGGCTTTGTAAGGGCCATAATCTTTTACCCTTACTAGATCTCATGCCATTTGGCTTCATAAGGGTCATCATCTTTTACCTTTACAAGGAGTCATGCCATTAGGCTTCATATGGGTCTACATATTTTACCTTTACTAGATCTCATGGTGTTGGCTTCATAAGGGTCTTCTTCTTTTATCCTTACTAGATCTCATGTTGTTAACCTTCATAAAGGTTTCCATATTTTACCCTTACTAGATCTCATGCCATTTGGCTCGGAATGATCAAGGCACAAGATCTAGTTGTTGAGTTTTGGGTACCTTGGAAAGTGGTCCCGTTATAGCGCAAGTTGTAGGTTGGGAAAAGCCCGACCCAACCACAAAACAAGTGCTACAACTTGGGAACTATACACCCAATGTCACCTCGATGTAGGTCCCGCACTTAAAGGGTGACTAGGTCACTCTAGGGAGGTGATCCCGATGACCCTAGGGGGATTGAGATGAAGATGGAGGGAAATGGAAGTGAAGCCCCTAGAGGTCAAGTCTAAGTGGAATAAAAGGTAGGGAGAGATGCCTTGCAAGTCAAGTAATTGAGTTGTAGGTTGGAAAAAGTCCGACCCAACCATGAAACAAGTGCTACAACTTGGGAATTCTACACTCAATGTCACCTTGATGTAGGTCCCGCACTTCAAGGGTGACTAGGTCACTCTAGGGAGATGATCCCGGTAGGGATTGAGACGGAGATGGAGGGAAATGGAAGTGAAGCCTCTAGAGGTCAAGTCTAAGTGGAATAAAAGGTAGAGAGAGATGCCTTGCAAGTCAAGTAATTGCTTCCTCATAGGTATAGTACTTCTCTGGATAATTGTACCTGCCCGAGACACAAGAAAACACACTTCGCAATGATATATGTTAGTTGGATCAGCAAGTTAAGCTTGCTGTCCCTAATTTGCAGCAGTAGATATCAGCTTATATCAGCAAATAAAACATCTAAAATCAGCATATAAAGATCTAAACTAGTTAGGTAAATTAGCATCAAACTTAGCAATGAATATAGGCTGAAAATTGACACTTAAGAAGCTAGATAAGATGGCTGTTGTAAACATGTGTTTTCTGCAGAAAATTGCAGCCTTATGGGTGTAGCATTCAGTCGCAAGCAGCAGAAAAATCAACCATGAAAAGTTGCCAAGAACTATCTCAAAAGATGCGCCCTAGTTAGGGGAGTAAATGAGCAAAGTTAGAGAGCTAGTCTAGGGTTAGTTTAGGAGTTATGAGAGTGTTAGTAGCTAGGGTTATGCAGACCTAATGGCTGTAGGTTAAAGCTTGTAACATAAATTAGAGTGTTGGGAGAGAGGGGATGCCCTAGTGGGGAAAAACTCCTCTCAATGAGACAAATCAGCTTCAAGCAAGAGACCTTTCAAAAGACCAAAAATTGCGTTTCCCAAGGCAATGATTTTATATCTCCAATGCAAAAAAGTATGACTAGTGCCTTTACTGTTGGGTTAATGGAGTCAAAAGGAGCTTAGAGAAGCTACCTCCTTGGGGGTGTAAGCCCTTTTACTTCCCAAGGCAAGTTTCTCTAGGCTATGGTTTAAGTTAAGAGGGTGTATGCCCTTATACTTCTCTTAGCAAAACCCTTATTGGAGCAATAAGATGAAGCATAAAGTGATGAAGCCTAAGGTGGGGGTGTATGCCCTTATAGTTCCTGTTATCACCTAGCCTAGGGATAACTCAGGAGATTATGTCTCGAGGCCCACAGGTCCTAGACATGGAGTACCGAGAGCCATATTGACTTGACCCTGGCCCTGGAGGGCCCATCTTTCTTCTTCAACGCCTCCACCTTGTCAGCAACAACAACATCCATCCCATTGGCCTGGACCTTCAGCGGCAGTGGGTCTTGCTCCATGAGTTAATGAGTCCGGGTATCATGGTATGTGTAACACTGATTCTCAAAACATTTGAATATGTGCATTTAATTCTTTTTACTTCTGATGTGTGCTTGGACCTTATGCCTTTTCACTTGTCCACACCTGGGGGGAATGAAAGGATGCCCTAGAAAGTTGGTTCCCATAGGGTTTTAGTTGCCACTAGGTGGTTCATGAAAGGTCATCGTCCATTCCCACCATACTTATCACTTTTCATCTTTTTCCCTCTCATCCATCCCCTACGTTCGTTTGGGCATTGGGTTTGCCAAGCTATCAAAGGGTTGTACCTTACCTTGTGGGAAGAAGGGGCTAAAGGCCCAGAGGGTAAAAGTAGTTGACAAAAGATAAAAGCCAAAAGAACAAAACCTTCAGATGCTTCGCCTAGGGATCCCTGAGAAAGCAATAAGAGGCTTCTCAGCGAGAAACAGAGGGACCCATAAAATAATAAAATCAAGACCTAGTTGGAGGATAGGGGGTCTCATTAGGAGCCAACCTATTAGGTCCATGGGTATGTAGCGGTATGACACTATCATTCAGTTGGTCAACACGCCAAGGTAGTGGCTCTTGGTGGCATAGCCAAGAGAAAGGGGGTCTCATCACGAGCCAACCTTCTCATCTTCGTGAAATGCTTGTGGGTAACATTGTCACCATTGGTTACCACACCAGGGCAGTGTCCCCTAACTAATCTCTTGAAAGAAAAAGCAATAAGATAAAAAGATAAAGGGCATTGAATGGGCTTGGAAACATTTGCATCCATGACAAGGTGCAACTGACCCTCTTTAGAGGCACCCACAGGTAATCCATACATTCCCCTGTCATCACTGCACCCATTGCTCAAACATCCCTACACCACCTCATCCACTTACATGGCCTGGATTTGTCTTCACCTGGAAACATCCCACGTCCAATGAGAATTAGCCCAATAGGACCTCCTGACGTCCTCTCCAAACCTGGCTTGTAGAATAGCATAACGTCTTTGAGCACTTG
>SNQJ01S0158681.1:10511-21842 GCA_010110895.2 Picea sitchensis
GGGGGGTTTTATGCACATGTTTAGATAACTTGATTATTAGATGTGATTAACATTGCTATGATCCCTGTGACTTATGAGCCCATGGAGGGCGTACTTGTTGTTGCAGGGCCACACCTGACGGATAGGTACACATGGGGAGATGATTAGTTTGGACCTCCATAGGGCTAAAAGCCCACTAGATGGATGTTGAGACCCTAGCCAGGGGCATAGACAAGTCAGAGGCTTGCACTAGAGAGAGAGGAGGACGTTCCACCAGAGACAGCCTGGCAGGCCTGGGCCCAGGGGGGACTTGCCCTCCTACTATGATGTTGGCTCTGAAAGGCGCATGACGTCACCTCTGTGACCCTTGATGTCACCGACGTTTGATGGACACCTTGGAGGCAGTTATGTGCCAAGTGGCATGTGTGGCTTGATCCATAGGCCTTGGAAGGCCTAACGTTTTGCTCCTGGAGGCCAACGTTTCACTAGAGAGGCCTAATGTCACCCTAAAGGAGAATGACGTCACCTATTCTGCTTGATTTAGGGTTTAAATTGTCATTTTTATGTAAAATCTGGATATTACATGTAAACTGGCCATGTCAGCCTTTTTGACTTAATTGTGGTCATTGTAACTGTATAAATAAAGGAAAAATCACTATTATTTTTCATCATCTTTCACTCACACTTAAGTGAGGTCTGAAATTTGCGCGCTAATTAGGGTTTCTTCGCTGAAATTTGGTGTGCACTTCTTGAAGGAGACTATTTTTGGAGTATTTTAGCATTTTTCTTGGTGGAAGTGTTAAACTAGGCTTATTGCTAGATGATTCTTGGTGAATGCAAGTAAATTTTCTGCAATTATTCTTCATTGAATGGTTATGGTTGTGTTTATCTTGCATTTATTCAAAGATTATGAAATTTCTAGCTTAAAACCCTAGGAGGCTAAAGCACATGTTATTGTTCTTGCCTTATTAACTTTCATCTACTAGATTATGCTAGAAAACCGATTTTCTTGAAGCTTTTTGCTAAGGGCCTTGCAATTGCAACACCCTAGCACCTTTTGCTTCATCTAGCTGTCATCTACTTCATCTTTGAGCTAAAGATTGAGGAAAACCGCTAGGGCCTAGGGTTACCTACTTCCTAGTGGCCATTTCCCCCCTAAGGTCTAGTGATTGGAGCCTTGGGCTACCAACACTTCAATCATTAACCTTCTTGTCTCTAGCTCTTTTATTATCAATTTGTTTCTTCAAGATTGCCACTGCTAAAAGAGACTCCATTTACCTTAAAAGCACTGATCTAAGCCTTACAATTGAGTGATTGATGAAAACCACCCTCAAAATTTTTACCTTAAGCTCTCTACTAACTATTCCTAACCCTAGAATAGACTAATCTACTAACCTACTTGCTGCTGTTACAAAAGTAAGCTACAACCATCTATTGCAGCATTAAAAGCACCTAAAAGCAATTGTAAAGTTGATTTATACACTGCCTAATTTGCTTCTGACAAATGCTAGTACTTTGGTATTAATAAGTGATTATTTTGGGTCATTTTATTATGAAGCAATCATCTCATAAACATTGCTGTTATAAAATTCTGTTTGCTTCATCAACTATTTCTTTTATTGATAAAGTCCATGGTTTTATGAAGTACTAACAACAAGTTGTGCTTGCAAAAGATATCTTTTCTTGTTGCTTTGTTCTGGGCAGGTACATCTTAATACTTCATTACTTCATTGGTTAAAACCCTGAGACTTTCTGATCAATGTGACTTGTGAGAGGGGATATTTTTATAGACACTTTAAACTTTGCCTTCTCAAACCCCCAGGTCACCGGGGACGTCTCTTCTGGGCCATCAACCCTAAATAGAAAGAGGTTTCCTGTTGAGGTGACAGTGATAGGATAACCTCCCGTTATGCCAATTTTCCTTCCCTTAACCTTTTCCCTTGGAACAAATACAAATTGAGCGATAACATTTTGGTGCCGCTGGCGGGGAACACTGAGTCAATTCTCCTCAAAGACGACACTTTTCGGTAAGCCTTTCCTCAAAAGCCTTTACTTTGCAAAGCTTATCTGGCGACTCCACTGAGAGTGATCCCCTCATCCCTTTGATAATTTCGAGAAAATTATTTGGCGACTCCACTAATGACAAAACCAACCATGACTTCTCAATGGGACTCGGGAAACTTCAAACCTTTAGACATGAGTAAAATCTCGGGATACCTTAGACAAATGCCCTCGAAGTACGAGAAATGGCTCCCTAGATTCATTGGTAGTGATGGGGAGAGAGCCGACATCACATGGGTGATTTTTGGGCTTTCTTTCAACTCCATCCTATCAATGATGATGTTGAAGATTTGGCAATGAAACTTTTCTCTACCACTCTTCATGGCAATGCTAGGAAATGGTATGGAAATCTCTCTGATGTTAGCACCACATCTATGGACCAGTTAGAAGAAACCTTTCTCTAAAGATGGGGTATTAAATTGGAAGATATCCAAATGTTACTGAAAAGACTCGACTATATAAAAGAAGCTGAGAATGAGACTGTCAGGGAATTCCAGAATAGGTTTGAGAACTTGCTATATCAGATTCCTAGAAGCCATCATCCTGGAGACAAGTACCTCGTGTATCTCTATACCAATGCACTCTTAGTGTATTTAGGGTTCCTCCTCAATAAAAAGGGGCCAAAAACAATCGATGATGCCTATTACATGGCCATCCAAATCGAGGAGAATATCTCTTTGTCCAAAAGAATACACATCTTCTCTCTAGGAATCAAAATTGATGACCCCAAAGGTACCCCAGATACCGTTAGTCTAGAGAGATTACTTTCCCTTGATATCTTTGAAAGAAGGGAACAAGTCATCAACCAACAGGAGGTTGAGGAGAGCGATCCTAATAAGGTTTTCCAATCCCATGAGGAAGGGCAAGAATTTACTCATGCTTCAACCGAAGATAACGAAGATGTGGTTAAAGAGCGAGAGCCTGGAGATATCAAACACGATGATGACGTATCGATATGTGCTCCTCCCTCTGATGAAACCATCCACGATCCTATTCCTCCTACACAAGAAGAAGAGGATGAAGTTAGTCTCTTTCCTTTTTAGATTCTTGATAATGCCTTATTTTATGATTCAGAGAGGGAAGAAGAAAGGGAACCTTTGAACAAGACAGACCCTCCTTCTTATAAAGTTGAAGATGTAGAAGCAGGTCTTCTATTTGATGAAGTTATCCAAATACTTGAAGCTCTTGCACAAGAAGAAGTAAGCAAGGTGAGTTATTTCCCTTTCCAAATTTTTAATGATTCTTTATCTTATGATGTGGAAAGTGAAGAAATGTTGGATGTTTTTACCCCTTCATGCTATAATGAAGATGATGATTTTGTTGATAATATTGAAGACTTCATACATGTCGGGAAGCTTAATTGGGATGTGATTGGATATGATGGGGATCCCATTTACGACATTGAGGGTCATGTCCAAAAGTTGCCTTCACCATTATCACATGAAGTTACTAATAAATTTTACATTGGGCAACAAGGACATGACATGATTACAAATTATTTTCAGACACCCAAGGATGACTTGATGCTATGCTCTCCTAATAATTTTCGGTCATACGTTGAGGACTTTGAGGATTTTTCCTTTGAGCACTTGGATTTATTCTATGAAGAAAATTATCAACCATCGTTTTGCTCAGATCTTGATAAGAGTGAGGAAGTTGCTTGCCTGAAGAAAGATACTTGTGAAAATATTTTCCACCTCCCTTTGATTACTTTACCTCGCTATGTCACTAAAGGTATGGTTTGGAAACATGTCCCTTATCCCAAGTCTTTTGTAGGACAAAACCTCCAACTTCCCCTTAAGAAATTGTCAGTCATCCTCAGGATTCTTGCTAGTCCCTTCCCAGGCCTCAGATTGTGAAGATGTCCGAGGTGGCCAGCTTTCAGACCTTTTCAGTAAGTCTTTTGAACCTTTGACTTTTCACGATCCCTTTCTGAGATGGATTGAGCACTTTCCTGAGAGTATGACTTGGCAACACTTTTTCCCTCCCACCCACCTCCATGAGCTAGACCTTACGATTTCCAATGATACAATACATTTTTTGACTCATGTTATCTTTTTGCTTTACTTATCACTGCGTTGGTTTATGAAGAAGCACATAGGCATGTATTGTGAGACATTGCTAGGATGGTTTCACTGGCTATTTGACTACACCTAGCATTCAACCAACAAGTAAGTAGAGGTAAGTAGGTAGGCATTTTGCATCCATTGTATATACCATTTGCATTTCATGCTAGAGTAGTTGTATTTACATTTGTATATATGCTTTCTTACTTTCATTTTCTGTACCATATATGAGCCAGGGGTGATATCACCACCCCAAATGATTACTAATAAATTCTGTTGAGATCAAGCAGATCACAGGTCATGCCAGAGATGCCGAGGTTCTCATGCGCTCTACGGTGAGCACATGTCCCCGAGTTAGAGCCAGATGTTATCCCCTAGCCTAGGGATAACTAAGGAGATTATGTCTCGAGGCCCACAGGTCCTAGACATGGAGAACCGAGAGCCATATTGACTTGACCCTGGCCCTGGAGGGCCCATCTTTCTTCTTCAGCGCCTCCACCTTGTCAACAACAACAACATCCATCCCATTGGCCTGGTCCTTCACCAACAGTGGGTCTTGCTCCATGAGGTAATGAGTCCGGGTATCATGGTATGTGTCACTCTGATTCTCAAAACATTTGAATATGTTCATTTAATTCTTTTTACTTCGATATGTCCCCGATTTGGAGCTAGATGTTATCCCTAGCCTAGGATAACTAAGGAGATTATGTCTCGAGGCCCACGGTGTCCCAGACATGGAGAACCGAGAGCCATATTGACTTGACTCCCACTCGAGGCCCATTCTTCTTCTTCAAATACCCACCTTGTCAACAACAACAACATCCATCCCATCGCCCTGTCCTTCACCTCCAACAAAGGGTCTTGCTCCATGAGGTAATGAAGTCCGCATCATGGTATGTGTCACTGACTTCAAATTTTTTAAACATTTGAATATGTTCATTAATTCTTTTGCTTCCTCATCGCAGCCGACCTTATGCCTTTCCACTTGTCCACACCTGGTGGAATGACAAGATGCCCTAGCAGTTGGTTCCCAAAGGGTTTTGAGTTGCCACTGGCGGGTTTATGAAAGGTCATCGCCCACTCCCACCATACTTATCACTTTGCATCTTTTTCCCTCCATCCATCCCTCTCACGTTGGTTTGGGTATCAGTTGTTGCTAAAGGCGGCTGTACCTTACCTGTGGGGAAGAAAAGAAGGCCCAGAGGGTGTGCTAGCCGCAAAGATAAAAATAAAAGAACAAAACCTTTCAGATGCTTCGCTACCTGGGATCCCCGAGAAAACAATAAGTGGCTTCTCAACAAGAAAGAAGGGACCTGGTAAAATAATAAAATCAAGACCTAGTTGAGGATAGGTCTCTACCACGAGACAACTTATTAGGTCCATGGGTATGTAGCAGCATGACACTACTATTCAACCTGGGCCACCAGCGTAGTGGCTCTTGGTGGTATAGCCAAGAGAAAGGGGGGTTCATCACGAGCCAACCTTCTCATCTCCGAAATGCTTGTGGGTACGATTGTTGCCACTGGTCACCACGCCAGTAAGCATCCCTAACTAGTCTCTGAAAGAAAAACAATATGATAAAAGATGTTAGCATTGAATGGGCTAAAACATTTGTATCCATGACAAGGTGCAACTCACCCTCTTCGAGGCACAATACTGTGTTTTCATACATTCCCGCCATCACCCACCCATTGCTCAAACATCCCTGTTATCACCTCATCAACTTACATGGTTCGATTGTCTTCATCTTGAAACATCCACGTCCAATGAGAATTAGCCCATCAGACTTCCCGACCAGAATATGATGGATGTGTTTGTTTTACCATAAACAATATCACTTATTGTCACCCAACCATATGCCAAAACCACCCTCCGAGCACATTAACCTAGACTGAGAATTCCTCTGGAATCAAAACCTAGGCTAGATAGCCAAATGAAAGAGTAGCGCACCTTTCCCCTAGGATAACGCACCAAACAAGAGCCGACTCGGAGGTCCAAACCATAACCAAGAGATAGTCCAAGCTAAACCTTAAATCTCGCTAGTCGCAGAAGGCCGAACGAATAACTCCTCCAAAATCCTATGCGACAAACTGGCAATCAGAAGCATGCGTCGCTTCACTCCCTAGAATGCCCGCTGCACGAAGATCGGCTCCCCATGTATTTATAATACCTCGCCAACCGCCTGGCCTTAATTTCTCATTCGGTGCCTATTTACTTAGTATATAATATTTTTCTGAGGCTAAAAACCTATCACAAATTATCCCTTGGAGCCTAACTTGTCTCAGGTTATTAGTCAACTTATTAGGTTTTCAGCTTCCGAAGTTTCTTATTCTCGTCAAGTTTACATGTGGAGGTAAATACCTCCCACTACCATTATTACCACTCCTCCTAGCTAGGGAGGTATTATAGGGTAATGGTCTTGAGCACAAACATAGCCTGATTCATCCCAGAGCATCAACATAGTTGTATAGACATTATCATGATTAAATAAGGAGCACCATCATCACCATCATAGTCATCAAACTTTATCATCTCTCGAAACCATACTCATACATGATGTTGAATAAGTCAATCACACCATAGAGTGACACAAGAGCCATTCTCTAATTGATGGTGTTCTATATTAACAAATGTCCAACCATTTTCCGGCCTCGGGAAATTGGCCCATTGATCATCCATCTAGGCCGATAATCATTTTCAACATCACGGAGAATTTCTAATATCATTCAATAGAATACAACTCATGTGTCTATCCAGTAGTACACAACTACAATCCAATGGTACACTACCACACCAAGTAGTACATAGGTACTTGATCAGTGACATATAGTAACAAACAAGGAAGGCATCCACCATAGTAGCATACATTCTCGCTTAGAGACATACAGCCTTTCATAAATAATCATCTCGAGACAACTCGCATATAAAGCTCAATGTTATGATATAAAATCAATCATCTAGGCCAGTCTTTCACTCACATTCAGAGATCTTGGAAGAGCATCTCGGCCTACGTATGTCAAAACATCAATGATGAAGATCCGACTATTCTTCTAAGCGTAGGAAGAATAATCGCCCTACTTTCGAGTTCAGACCATTTCCTACCCAGCTATTCTCCTGGTCAGACAAAAATTCCGAGAGAAGCGAGTTCATTTTGCTAGAATGTCTGCCCTCATTGCCGGAATTGGACCATTCCTCACCTTGGTCTATTCTTCTTACTAAACAAAGTGCACCTGGAGAGAATGAATCCTTCCTAGGGAATGACTGCCCTGACCATTTCCTTTGGCGAAATGATCGCTCTGCACTAACCTCTCCAAAATGCATTCACTTCATAGCACTACAATGCTAAATCGCCGCCCTGTTAGGGAATAGCCTTTCGGTAACCCTCATGAAGAGAGACTGCTCTAGACCATTCCTCATGTTAACTACAATTAGAAATCGTCATTTATGGTAATATCAATCCATCAACCATTTTCATTACAAAATGATCAAGCTCGGGATTCGAATTATTTTTCTCCTAACCGGAAAATGTCTATTCACGTAAATTCAAACCACTCTTTTCGAACTCGAAAGGAATCTTCATCCCCGGACAATTTTTTCGAATGAAAATGACTTCATTCCATAAATCAATACATATCGCTGCTCCCCCCCAACCTGGGAGCCATCTCTTCTTTTTCAATAAGGAATTCGTCACCACGAGCTTCAACTTGAGTATACAAACTTTTCTGGCTTTTGGATGCAGGCTTACTTAAATGTCCGCTATCTCGCTTCATATGTGGGGATATATATTTGAGAACCACTTTCTCTTTCCTTTTCCTCGACGCATCGTGCCGTAGAGTGTAATGCTTTATCTCAATGTACTTCGGTTTTTCATGGAACACTAGTTTTCTCTCAAGGCTTCATATAGCTCCATCAATATAGTGTGTTATTATTGGATTAGCTCTTTGTTCCCATTAGCCTGGCAACATCGCGGCAAGGCCGAAGTGGAACATATTCCATGTGGTTTCTTCGGTTATCGCGGAGATCTTTGTCTTGGATTGGCAATCCATCATTCTCATCTTTCCTAAAGTTCACCACGCTTTCTCCTGTATCGGAGGTTCCACCGTTGTCTTCTTCCATCCGCATACAAGGATATCTTTCTAGTATACCTCAAAAGCATCGGAGGTTTCATTAACATTTTGTTCAATTATTCTCCGAGAAATATTCTTTTCCATTCATCTCGATGTCAATTCCAAATCCTATGGATATTGTGGATGATATAATGGCTCATGTAGAGATATATCTCGTTTTATCGAACAAGTAATCATCATAGTCGGCTCCTCTCCATCCGGGATAACCTCTAGTTCTCGATCTCGCAATGCTTACATTCATAAGTCTTTCACACACTATTCTTCATCACAACCTTTCGCCTTCCTCGCTTGATTGCTTTAGTGAGTTCATATCAGCCGGCCACATGTGATTTCTCGACACAATGACTCAAGTTTCATTTTTCTTTCTTTCTTGGAATCTTCATGTTCTTTCCTCATCGCTTTCTTTTTGGGATCTTGGGTCCATGGAGTTATAGATTCCATGCCATAGATTCCAGGTTCTTCCTTTCATAGTAGGATCATGGATGATGGATAACAAGGATACTTTAAGGCTTCTTTTCTAAGAAGACTTATTCTAAAGTCAATTTGAACATGTGTTGTTTTTCATGGTCGCTACCATGGATATACTTTTACACTTTCACGGATCATAGGATTAGCTCTCTCCCAATCCTTGCTTCATGTATGAATGCAGACTCTTCTTTTGGTAATATATAATCGACTCTCCATCTAGGAGAGTCCACGCTTCGTCTGCATCCTTATTGCCTTATGTAAGGTGTCACAAGTATTTTTCTGATTTCTTCTTGGTTGTTGAATTCTTTCTGTTTTGACTTTTTTTGGGTCTCTTCAGGTTTGATTCTCATTTTGGCTTATCTTGCAACTTGTCTATAGTCATAGTGATAGCAGCTCTTATCTTGTTGTTCTTCCATAAGTATAGTTTCTCTTGAACATATTATCTTCTAAAAAATTGATATGCAAGATATGTATAGAAACTATGTAAATATGGCATGTACAAGAACTATGAAGAGTATTGTTACCTTGTCTTAGAAAAAGAAGGTTTGTTTTGTCCCCGCTATTTTTGAGGGTTCCTTTCTTCTAAGAACTGATGCTTCGTGGTGTTTTCTTCCTTTTCTTTAACTCTAGACGATTCTTGTAGTGACCATACTTTTGACAATCACATTGTATCCTTTGACATCTTTCTCTTGATTTGTTTCTTTCCTCGAGCCAAACTTTCTTTTGTTCCAAACTTGAACTCTTTTCCCTGCGGAAGGCTTTATCGATTGCATTTCCTTTGGGGGCTTCTTTGCAATCGATCCTTGATTTCCTTCTTGATCACGCAAGAAGTCAGTTCTTCAAATGTAGGATACTCCTTCCTTTGTGTTCATGCTTTCGCAATGCATCATTCCATGTCTTGGGAAGACTATTGAGTAATTATGTTTACCAATTCCTTCTCGAAATGATCTCTTCAATACTTCAGTTGATCTCTTAACCCAGAGATTCTACAAAGCATGATGTTATGTTGTCATCATCATTCATCTTCATGTTTTAGCTTGTTCTTCGCATTCATAACTTGTCCAATGCTTCGACTGAGAAGAGATTTGTTAGGCATCGCATATCTTCTTCATGAGTCAAGATGGGAGATGCGGGGTATCAAGTGGTCTTTTTATAGAGTCCACTATGATACTATGGCACATGTCACCGCCTTTGAACTTCTCCATAACCGCACGTGCTCTCAAGGTTCCTTCTTTTCCTTCTTCGAACTCTAGTTCCACCATCTTCCTTTCACGACATCCAACACTTTGTTCTTGGCAAAGATGAGATCAATCATTGTCTTCCATGCCCAAGTTGTGAAGCTCCATCTAACTTGTTTTGACTTCATAGAGTAAGTCATGGTTGGCTTTGACTTGGTCAACCCTAGATTTGACCAAAAACTCAAATCCTGACGCCTTGCTTGCTCATATACCAGATATGCGCCTAGGTCGGGGCACACCGGGTCTATCCGTAAATTAGGTCAATCTCTTCACTTAAGTTGTCTCAACGAGAGGATAGGTTTCAACTACACCTACTATAACCCATGACAGCTTCTTCATCTAGCTTAATATCCTTACGGATTTGTTTCCTTCCAGCGGTTAGACGTAATGAAGGAGGTGTGGGCCCATAACCTCGTTAGAATATGATGGATTTGCTTGTTTAACCATAGAAAATAATATCACTATTGGTCACCAACCATAATAAGCCACCTCTTCGAAAGCACCTTTTAACCTTGACAAAGAATCACTTCTAAGGAAACCCTATAGGCTAGATAAGAAGCCAAACAAGCAGTACGCGACCTTCTAAGGATAGCGTACCAAACAAGAGCCGATTAGATAGTCCAAACCATAACCAAGAGATAGTCCAAGCCAAAACCGAAGTTCATTAGTCATAAGAGTCGCTAACGACAACTCTCTTCCAAATCCAGCACAAATTAAGTACTGTAGTGCGCACAAGTGATGCTTTTGCAATTTTGAGAATGCTCTCAGAATGAAGACTCGCCTCATGTATTTATACTAATCTCCGCTAACTCACTGGTCGACTTCTCTCATTCTCGGGTGCTCGCCTATTTACTTAGTATATAATATTTCTTCTGGCCGACTTCTTCTCTTGGAGGCTAATAACCTAATACAAATTATCCTCTTGAGCCGACTTGTCTTCTAGGGTTATTAGCCAACTTATTAGGGTTTCTTCTTGCTTCCTGGAATATTCTATTCTCGTCAAGTTTACACGTGGAGGTAAATACCTCCCGCAGCTACCATAATATTAACACTGACGTCCTCTCCAAACCTAGCTTGTAGAATAACATAACGTCTTTGAGCACTTGTCTAGGAAAGGGGGGTTTTATGTGTGAAAATTCTGGTCCTATCAAGCATGCCTACTGGGTCTGTCTTTGACCACAGTTAGGCTCTAACTTTCAACTGTTATGTAAAGTGTTTGCTGCTGTTTTAGGACAGCCAACTGTCCAATAACTTCTTGTTGATTTGTTACGGTTGCACTTCCAATTTTAGGTGCTCTAGCATGTAGTTTTAGTAACCAGAAGTTAGCACATGCATACTAAAATAAGTACAACACACCTAAAGATCTTTACAGCTGAAATAAAGCAGATCTAA
>SNQJ01S0158682.1:0-21967 GCA_010110895.2 Picea sitchensis
AGTGTTGAGTTTTTAAGAAAACGTGATAATTTATTTTTTTTAGTGTCAAGTGCGAGAAATTTGTTGGGAAACTGAAGCAAAAGATAACATAAAACCAGAGTATGAACAACAATCTCACAATTTGACACAGTGATTTATGTGGAAACCCAATGAGAGAAAAAACCATGGGCAATGATAGTCAGTATTCTTATTATTCAAGGGAGAATTACAATAGTCAATCTCAGGCATACAATACTCCTCTCCTAACACACACTGTGTTATCTACACAAATTTCTCTAACACTCTTCACACATTGCACTCTTACCTCTATGGGTATGCTCGTATATATAACATCTATCACTCAGTTACAGAAACCGATCATGAATAGATCACATTGTTATACGAACAATTCATAAATAGATTGCATGCATGCTCTTAATTAATTCATCACCTTTCTTTCAATGTAAGAGAATCCAAACACCATCACAACTCTGCAACTTCTCTAATAATATCGTTACGTACATATGCCTGCATGATTCACTCCAGTATGGACCATTCTGTTTCCATCAATAACCTATCTAATAAATTGATGTATTTGTCCAATTCTCATAAATCATAACCACAGACCAAATCACTGCAACACTGTAGGGGATACTTGTGCTTCTGTGTTTGAAGCACCCATTTCCATGCTTTTGACCTGGTTTTTTCATGTGTCTACTCACAACACCAACTGCATGTGAAATACTCGAACTTCAAACTTGCTACTAGCATATAATACTCAAGACATATAACACTTTTCTTCTTCATTAGTTAGGACAATGGAAAGTCAAAGGGATTTTACCAGTTTCACATTATTCATACTGAATTTCCTGAGTATCTTCACCACATACTTTTGTTGTGATAACCAAGCTTACCATATTTTCTCTCTCTGTGTATTTCCATTCCCAAGATTTGTTTTGCTGCTCCCAAATCCTTCATAGCAAACACCCTAACCAACTAAGCCAACCTGTTGACCTCAACCATGCTTGTGCTTGCAACAAGCATAAAGTATAACACTTAGATAATGAATATACCATAAACACAATGGTTATATTCACTTATTGTGAAATTTGGCTCACAGTGAAGTAATCAAACATTTTGTACCATTTTTCTAGCATGCTTCAGGCCATACAATGATTTTTTGAGTTTACGAACAAATCTTCTGTTGTGATTATGAACCAACAGTTTTGGTTGTTCCATATACATCCCTTATCCAAAAAACTCCATGTAAAACAATTTTAACATCTAGTTGTACTATCACAACCAATGCTAACACAACATGAATAGAAACAAACTTTTAACAATTGGTGAGAAACTTTCATGGAAATCAATACCTTCCAAATACTTTTTTGCTACAATTCATGCTTTGAACCTTTCATCTTTTACTATGTTTGATTTTATAAAAGGAGATACATCAAACACTGTATCTATGTTCATGATGATTCTATGGGTAGTAGGATCCCACAGTCTGCATTCCCTAACATCATCACCATATCAAAGATCTCCGTTTGATCCGAGTCCTACTTAGAATGTTGATAAAAAAACATAAGCTTCAGAATCGAATAATTCCACATTTGAGTAATTACTCTTTCTGAGTCTTCCTTTCTTTTGCAGCCGATGGTGATCGAGTTACTAGATAGCACAACCGCTTCTATCCACAACTATTGCTGCAACTTGGCATTACTGAACATGCCTATTCGATCCCAACTTCCTTGCAATACTTTCCAAGTTCCATGGATATGAACTTACCTTCATCATATATTCTCAAACACTTGATTGACCTTTCAACACATCAACCTTTCTACAGACCAACCTTTCTAAACTGGACACACTGCTCCACCGCAAACTTTGCATTCGAACAACCTTGACAAAATCCGACCAAGCCGACCAAGTAAGCCTTGACTGCTTACCTCCAGGGCCATTTATAACGGATTTCACCAAGCCTTTTATAGGCTTCATTAGATGCAAATCCATGGAAAACATGCCACTGGATACCCAAAACACATGGACCCAAAAAACCACCTTCTTTGACCTAAAAACATATTTTACTCATTAACTCTTTCACCGAGTTAAGGCTAACTCAATCATACATGCACCTCCCCCACATACTCAATCTACTTAAATCTATGTCTAGACTTTTCATATGTGACCCAATAAATCAGGGTACGCATGCCTATCCAGGTCTTATAAACATATGCCCATTTACATGCAATCAATAATTTCTACAACTCCAAAGTAAATACAATTTTTTTTTTAATTAATTTCAC
Organism: Picea sitchensis; assembly: GCA_010110895.2. Classification (NCBI taxonomy): domain Eukaryota; kingdom Viridiplantae; phylum Streptophyta; class Pinopsida; order Pinales; family Pinaceae; genus Picea; species Picea sitchensis. The sequence continues at coordinate 2,286 of SNQJ01S0158682.1, forward strand.
GGTGACTCAACCATCACCGCCCTGCGCCTTCTATGTGAACACAGGTGGAGAGATACAACACACACACAAAACTTCATCAACCATACTTGTTGAATTTGTTTATTCTGTGGAGTCCTCTTTGGATGTTGCTTCTTGATTCCAATAATCCTTCTTGATAAGCCTAGATTTGCCACAAAACCAACATTTTTCGTTACCCTTATTGTCTTTTGACTTGGATCTGGCCGTACCTTTCTGATCTTTCCCTCCTTTTGGAGATCGACCTCTGACCACCATTGCTTATGTGGTTCAGGTTTCCTTACTAGATCTTCTCCTCATTTCCTCACACAATAGAGCTCCCACAATATTGTCATAATCAATGACATCTATTGTGTTAAACCACACATTTGTGACCATATGATCCCAAGACTTAGGCAACGAACAAAATAGAACCACACATTTGTGACCATATGATCCCAAGACTTAGGCAACAAACAAAATAGTGTAATTTCCTTTGTCCTCATCTTGATACATAAGCATTCATAATAGATAATTGAGAAATCGTATTGAAAACATTCAAGGATCAACAATTTTCAGACATTATTTCATCCGAAGTTGTACAACCGCTTCTTCAAGAAGATTCTATGTGATGCCTGTCATATACGCATTCTGCGCTTGTCCACAAACCGCCGCTAGGTTCTCTTAAGCGATGTTAAAAAACACCTCAATTTTAGACACAAACGAATACTACTAAGGGCTCTTGCATCGAGATCTTCCTAAAATTCTAGTCTCATATGCTTGTCTGGCTTTCTTTGATTTTCTAGACAAGGCCTTTGCAATCCTTGTTGCACAAAGATGTCTTGCATCTTGAGCTTCCATAGCTAAAGTTTTCCTACCACTGAACTTTTCCATGTCAAACTTGAAACTCTACACTTTCACCATTAGCGTAACAACTCCAAAACTACTACTTATAAATTGAACCTCTTTATATGAAAACATAATCTTATACTTCAAGATTGAACCCAAAACTACCAGTAAAAAGTTTTAAAAATATTTTTATACCTTAATAAAACCTTTAAGCAAATCCAAAAAAATTTCAGCCTTAAAAATAATATTTAATAATATCCTCCCAATAGGCAACTTTATATGACATCCACCTTTAAACATTCACTCACTCTTTTAATAATGGTTCGAACTTATCCTCCATCTCACCCGCTTGTTTCATTAAAAAAACATTGTGCTCATGACCATGTCACATAATAAGACCAACACTTCATGCCATCGATTTTCTTTTCTTTTATCATTTATTTGACCGTGGCAATTCCATTGTGAGGATCACCTATGATTATTAGAAATTGTTGCACCTTGTCAAAGGATATCTTGTGATAATTTGTTCGCCACATTTTGCAAATTGTTGCACTGTGTACTACTTTGAGCTTGCGACGATGTCACAATGAGTACTATTCTGCACCTGTGATTGTCACACTTTTTACTACTATACATCTGCGATTGTCGCACTTTGCCATAGGGATAACCTGTGACGGTGTTAACTTGGCTCGGCTCGACTCGGCTTGACTTGGTTAATCTGCTCTTCGATCCAGGGATCAGATTCTTTTCTCTATTAAAACAAGCACAACAATTTCCCAATTTGACACAAAGGATTTATGTGTGGAAACCCAATGAGGAAAACCACCTGCAATGATAGTTGGTATTCCCTTTATTTAAGGAGAATCACACAGTCAATCTAGGTGATACAATCATCCCTTCCTCACCCCGTTCTACACAACTTGCTCTCATACTCTTCACACATTGCACTCTTTTTACCTTTATGGGTATGTTTGTATATATAACATTTATCACTCAGTTACACAAACCTATCATGAATAAATCAAATAGTTACACAAACAATTCATAAATAGATTGTATGCATACATTATTTCTAACATAACTACATGCATATGCATGTGATCCATGAAAAAATTTGTTAACATGTTTCCAACACAATTGATGTAACAGAACAGTGTGCAAATCTAGTAGTTGTAGAAAAATATTTTTTGTTTTATCTTTATATCACTCAGTGATCCAAATCTGTCGTGGGAGGCATCACTCGCCCTAACCTTTCAACATCTAGGAAGGAGAATGTTAAAAGTATGAATCGGACCGAATGACACAAACATCCATTAAAGAGGTCCCAATCGATATTAACTGATCTTGCTCTCCGACGGTTTGTAACCAGTATTCCGTGTTGGAGCAACGTCATGCCTTGTTTGGCAAAAATTGAAAAAGCCATTAAACTATAGCTGACGAGTCGCTATAAAGCAACGGCCATGTGTACAGGATGGAAATAGTCTTCCGGTTCAAAAAAGCCCTTGGCTTTCTTTGTAGATTTATTAATGATGACGCCTGAGAAAGCACTGGACAATAGACGAGGCTACGGAACACATGTATGATGAATGTGCTTGTTGTGACCTGTAATTTAATACAGCTTTTTGCATCTCCATTTTGAGCTTCTTGAGCAGATATAGATCTTGCGCATTCTACTGAGACAAGATATGCTGGATGATAATTATATATCAGATTTAATGATATAAATTGCGCATTCTACTGAGACGAGATATGCTGGATGATAATTATATATCGGATTTAATGATATAAATTGCGTTTGAATTCGAAGGTATTATGGTGGTGGGTTTATTGAGTAAACGGGATTTTAAAAATCTTTAGGTTCATCTTTCTCAACTCTAATATTTAGAAAGATAAATTCATTGTGATGTGTTTATATATATAGTTAGTTAGTAATGTTAGGTATACTTTGAATATATGTGATGTGTGTATATATAAACAGATAGTTAGCCATGTTAGGTATATGTTAAATATATATGGATGGTTAGTAATGTTTGGTATATGCTAATTCTGTGCTTATGTGTTTATATATATAAATAGTTTATAATGTTTCCTATATGTTTTTAATATTAGATTGTAGAATATATCTCACTTTTTCCTTATACAATTATGCATTATTATAATTTATTGTGATCTATTACACAATTTTAATCACTTTTCATATTTTCTCATATTTTCAAAACAAGGAATATGCACTATTTAGATTTTAAAAAACTGTTCATTTAAAGATTTTTTGTTTAGCCCATTTAGTGGGGCATAAAGGAATCATGGTCGTGTGCATTATAAACTTCAAATAATGGAAAAAGCTACTGTAAGGCCCCTTTGTAAGCACCGCCATAGCTTGAGAGTCGCTTGTAGGTATGTTAAGAGTCAAATGAAGTTAAGAGTCCAAGCATGGTTTGCATGTAACTGATTTGGTAGAGTCTTTTCCTATATTATGATGTAATGGGTCTTCATTCAATAATATAGAAGTGAGCATAGCCCACCGTGTTTGTTTTGCATATTTATCTTGCATGAGAGCCACTGGGAGAGGGCGTGGATAGCGTGAATGTTTAATCAGATGCGTGGAGATCTGCATGCACTTTTTGGTAGTTGCTCTTGAGGAAGGCGTGATGAGTTCCGTGGAGGTGCGACTCCCCATGTACCGCTATAACGCCGCACGAAAAACATTTTCTTTACGCAGTCGGATAAAAGAGACGCGGTCAGCTTTTGAGATCCGCTAGACGGTGAAATAGCGCGTGAGGTTGAAATTGCGTGGAAGAGTGAGATCGTGAGAGTTTATTTTGCTGGTGTATTGCAGTTGTGTTTACTTCATGCATAATTGGAGCATTATAATCAAAGCATTTACGTTTACTTGCGAGAATTCATACGTATAATCAAATTATCTAAGTGAGTTTCTGGGGTATGGTTTTGAGATCAGTGAGTTTTGAAAAGAGTGCCACTTAATTTCAGAAGTGCAAATAGAGAGAAAGGGGATATATATATTTTAGAATAGTGAAATTTTGGAATTCTTAAAAAGAAGGTTTAAATCCTACCTTTGTGAGTGAGGGCAAGTTTTTTTTATTATTTAAAGTGGATATCTTTAATATAAAAAGGTGAATATGGAGTTATAAGTTTATGCATGTGGATTTCAAGTGGATGCATGTGAAATTTATATATTACTTATTTGTAAAGTGTTGTTAAGGATTTACAAAGTTTCTCTTAAGAATGATGAGAGACAAGATTGAGATGGATTGGTGGTATCCCGCTGTTTTACAAAGTAGCTTGAATGAGTCAACCAAGCGAATCAGAGCTTTCCCACTAATCGCCAATTCCTCGATGGGAGCTCGTCCAAAGTATAATCCCAAAGGGAGACGCCCCTAGTAATCAGGGGTTCTGAAAGATAAAAGATCAAGTTTAAGGTTCAAGAGGGGTCAGTGTAGGTTTTCCCTCTGCTGTGACAACAGCCAAGAGATAGTCAAAGAGAAGGTATTCCAATCTAAAAGGCACATGTTTTAAAAATACGCAAAATAAAACTAAAACCGCAAACAATGGTTAAAATTTCAATTACACGACTATCTTTAATATACACATGAGCATAAATAAATACCACGAATGGTCACGACGTACCAAAGCTAAGACTTACAATCATTACATTTCAATAAATACAAATGATAGAGCATCAATGTATAAAATTAATCCTTGATTAAATGTCACATATATATATATATATTGTTGTCGATCATACTACTATAAGTGACGCCACCTAGTTCTAGTTAGCTTTGAAAGCAACAAGTGGACGCCAAAATTAAGCCAATGAAAATAATCTACACATCAATGCCAATTACTAGATGACAAAGCCACAACGTATTACACTAAATGCAGGATCAAATAGTATGACGCCATTGAATAAAGAAGGAAAAGTCGCTAGGTTAGCTAGGGTTTCCAATTTCTGAAGTTTGAAAGATTGTTTTAACACCAAAGACTCAACGCTGCATTTATTAGGGACTAGTGCCTTGGGGTAAATGGAGTCAAGGAGTAAGACTAAAGGCTTAGAAGGATTTAAATTTAAGGACTAAGGGTAGGGCTTAGCGTCGCAATTAAGGTGGCCACAAAGTCAAACTCAAGGGAGAGGCTCATTCCTGTAGCTTAAGCTAGGGCCTCATGCTCCTCCCTCTTTCCTTAAAACCTTTGGCAAAATCCGCCAGCTTTAAAACACAAATCTAGGGTTGAAAAGCCTTGTAGGGCCAAGGCCTCAAACCCTAAGAAGTCAAAACCCTAGGTGTAAAGTCAATTAGGCCTAGGACGCCTTCTCTTTCTTCAATCTATGTTTCAAATCTAACTCAAAAAGAAGAATTAGTGTAGCAATGGCTAGGCTATATCCTTCTAATCAAATGGCTAATCAAGAATTTATCATAGACATAAAGCAAGGACTCTACCTTGTGTGCTTGCTCCCTAGGGTTTCCAACGATTACATAATAATAACAATGTAACCATACATGAAAGATATTAAACCTACAACCATTCAATCAAGAAGTTTTGTATGAAAAATACACTTACAAATTCATGAAGAGCTTATCAAACCTAGTTGTAACACCTCCAAATGATAAAACACACATATGCCAAAGATAATCCTCCCAAGTGTAGCCTCAACCCAAGAGCCAATAATCCAAGACAAAAGACTTAAAAGAGATCTCTCACACTTAGAGTGAGTTGTGTTCTAAATGAGGCTCAACATCCCTAATTTATATCATCCAAATGACCTTTAATTACAAAAATAGGTTAATAAAACAACAAAATTGGCCAAGGCTGAATTAACAATACTACATTATTTGTCACATTAAATGCTGAAAAATGTCACAATATGAGCAAAAAAGAGGGACGTCAACCCCCTTTGAGGGAGACGCTGGCCCTTTTGGGCAAGAGATCAACATCCAATAGGGCAAAACGCTGGGTCTCTCCTAGGGACTTCTCAAGTAAGCCGCCACATCGCCAAATGGTCCAAGCACACCGCCACATCCTCCGTGAAAACGCCCAAGATGCCTCGGGTGACGCTCGGCCCATCAAAGCCATCATCTCATCTACAGAGGATGATCCCCCCTAGGTCAAATATCTGCTAAAGTGTCCTGGTGAGGGCGTCCCTCTGCCTTCTTCATGCAAGGCTCATCATGATGTTGTCCCGCCTCTGCCATCACAAAGAACTATCCGATGGGCTCTTCACCTTACGGAGGTCCAAGCTACAATCATCTCCCCATGTACTCCATCCTCCTGCACCCCGTCCACGGTATGTCCGCAGACATCAAAGAGTAATGCCTCCATGGGCTCATCAATCCAGAGATCATAGCAATGTAAATCATATCTCATCATGCTATCAAATATATGCATGAAACTCTACATATCATCTAAGAGCTCAAGATATTACATGCATCTACTATACAAAGGTGAAGAAACCAAAAGAGCAAACTCTACAGCTAGTACCCACAAGATATGGTGTCTCAAAAAGATTATTCGCCATGTTGTAATGAGGTGATGGCGTTTTAGGGATGTCCAACAAGCTAATTACAAGGTGTGTTGTTCCGGTGCCTTTGTAGGGAGGCGAAGCCAATTGGGCTATGGATGCATTACTTTTTCCAAGCCCTTTACGCTTCTGTATTTTCTTTTATTGCTTTTCTTTCTTTTTACTCGTTTGACCAGAGACACCGCCTTGGCTTGCGATCAGAGTCATGTTACTCAAATCGGTATCTTCGCGAACATGGTCGGCTCAGGATGAGACTCCCCTTTCCTTGGCTATGCAACTAAAGGTAATCATCAAGGCAGACTGGGATAGTGGCAATGCCATCAGCCGATACCCCAGAACATAATGGGCTGGCTCTTGACGAGACCTCCCATCCTCTTCGTTAGTTTCATTTATTATTCTTCTTAGGGTCCCTATAGTTTCTTTATCGAGAGGCCTTTATTGCCTTCTCAGGGATCCCCATGGCATCTCTAGGTTTTATTTCCCATGGCTTTTACCTTGGCCAGCTGTTTTACCCTCTGCGCCTTTAGTCCCTTCTTCCCACAAGACAAAATGTAGCCCCCAAAGGTCATCCTAATGGCCGACTAGGGGAATGCTGTAGATGAGCAGGTGTAAAAGAGATGTGTACCACAAAATGTGGAGGACGATGGCTCTCAAGAAATCCCCCTCGGGTGGCTAACCAAAACCCATGAATATCAATCCTGTTGTCACCCCATCAATCACCCCAACAATGGTCAAGTGATTAATGTAAGATCCAAGCAACCATCGAAATGAAAGGAACCTAATGAAGAGCAAGAAGGTTATACCCATCAAATATGACACATACCATGATACCTCGCACCACTACCTCATGGAGCAAGAGTCCCTCTCTGATGCAAGTCCAAACAGATGGTGATGGAAGCCGCCATCACGAGCTGTGATGATCCGACGGCGAAGAAGAAAGCATGGCCCTCCAGGCCATGCTCAAGTCAATCTCACTCTGTACTCCATGTCTAGGACTCAGGCCTCGAGACATGATCTCCTTAGTTATCCCAGATACCGGGATAACATCCTGGCTCCAACTCGACACATGTGTTAAATCCTACGCATGAGAACCCTAACTGCATAAACCTCGCGGACTGGGCTTCACACTCTGACAAGAAAGAATCGACAAAAGGTGGGTGACAACCTCAAGCAAAGCGATAGCATATACATATGAGATAAACAATCAAGATGCGATATAAGGAAAACAAACAATAAATGGCAATTCCACCCGTAGGATCATGTCCCACCACCTTGGTGGGTTTGAGGAGTCATCCGCTAATGGGTAATATGGGCCACTACCGGGATGGGTAATTCCCACCTTTTAGCTTCTATCAGCATGGGAGAGAGGCATTGACTAGTATATGCTCACATTGGACAAGTTATACTTGATGACTTAGTCATCGAGTTCGGCGATTTTCAAGCATCAAATACGAAATTCATCAATTTTTATCCGATCCCAAATTTGTTGGATGAAATTCGTTGAACTTCAAGCTGAATTTAATGTTGAACTCGGGTCCATACTTAAATCTAAATAAATGTGCCCAAATTCGTTAAAATCCAAGATGTGGTTCATGATGTCTACGGGTATGGTTAAAAAATAAAAAAAATTCACAACCCACAAAATCCAAATACTTGGCGTTGTCTCCCAACCTCATTTCCATTCTCTTCCACCTGTGACTCGTGCTCCATTTGACTTGCAAATCTTTGCTCGCGACCATAATCGTTTCCCTTGCTCTAGAGTCTCAGTCGAATCGATTATCCAACAGCCAACATATGAGCATATGCCAACGGTCACTCTAGTCTCAACTCTCCAACATACCATAAGTGTAACCTGACGATCGCTTAAGCCTTCAATACATGCCCCAACAAACTACAGTCAACCGAGCAGTGACGAGTGATGACTTGAGTTAGGTGTGTGCGGCCAATAGTAATAAGTCTTGGTGCATGTAGTTGTGGCCCGATGTCGATCTCGACAGAGTCCAAACTACAATTTACACTAGTGTGACTACAATTTACACTACAATAAAATAATTCTAATTCTTGACTACAACTTACACTACAATAAAATTCTATTTGTAAAATGACACTACATTTTACACTACAGTAAAATAATTTGACTACAATTTACACTACAATAAAATAATTCTACCTTTGATCACAACTTTACTAAAGTAGTAATACATTGAATTTTACTATATATATTTTTATTTTTCAAGAATTTATTATATATAAATATATATATTTTATTTTCAAATTTGTGGTCCGTCAAACTTAATGCCGAATTTAATCCCCAAAATTTGGAGGGTCAGATTTTTTTCGAACTTCAAGATTGTCGAATTTGAACACAAACACGAACCCGGTGACTAAGACTGATGAAGAGGAGTGTGCTCTGGCAATAAAGAGAATTGAGCAAATACATTAGTGAGCATGCAGTCTTTGGTAACTTGCATGCAACCAAATATCGAGACAAGATGGGTTCTATCGAATGGTGGAACATGTATGGCTACCCTACCAAAAAATTGCATAAATTAGCGGTGAAGGTGATTGTGTTTTAACACCTCTTCCGCAGAGGTGTTGGAGCACCCATATCTTCATCCTGTAGGTAACGTAAAACAACTTGAATGCGCACCTGGCCGAAAGCTTGGTTTATGTGCATTACAAGTTGAGGTTGTTGTCGCATTATTGTGATGTAGGGGAGGAGAGTGTTTTATATAACTTTAAAAGAGATATGAATTAGGACAACAATCAAAGGAGACTAATCTGGAGGATGTATCCATTGTTTTAGAACTCTTGGAAGAGGAACTTTAAGATTATGATGGTGATCATATTCCTGGAGGAGGCATGCAACCCTCATCCACTAGCGGTGTTTCAAATTCAAAAAATTTACCTTTATCTTCACAACGCCCATTGTCACATGCTGCTAGTCGGCCACCGGTCATGTTCCACTCCTATCACTTCCACCTGTTCCTACTTCTCTTCAAAGTTCAAAGATCACGCGATAAGAAACTAGAAGTTTCTCCTGGAAAGAGGAAAATTTAGAGAATAGTAAATTTAGTAGCCAAGTTATATACTAGATTTCTTTTTTGTTTCTCGCTTAGAAGTAGTCTCTAGATTCTAGAAGTTAGTACTCTATTCTGAGTCTTGAGTCTTGACTCTTTATTATGGCTTATTCTCGTAAACAATGAAGTTAAGGAATTTGGCGAAGTTTGAACTTGGAACATTATATGACAAATTTCACGCTTGAAGTTTTAAATTTGGAAATTTGAAGTTTCCTAGTTTGAAGTTTGAACTATTCAATGAATCTTTACAACTCTTTGGTAATGAATATGATGCTCTGGAGTCTATTTCATTTGTGGTTGATGTATTTTACAATCTATTGATGACAAATGTGTATTATTGATGTTAATTGTGTACTAAATGGTTGACTGTTGATGATTTAATGATCATGATTCATCACTAATTAATTAGTTAAGTGATCTTATACCCATGTTTTCATGTTTTGCAATTGATTCAAAGATTTTTGCATGTTGTTTTATATATATATGCATCAAAATACATATTTTTATGTATTATATGTAATGTTCCTTAAACGCTCCCATTCCCGAAAAGTTTTGAAAATTGATTCTCATGCTCCCGCTCTTGTTTCTCGATTCCGCTCCCCGCTTCCAACAACCTTGATTGAGACAATGGGATGCTTCTTAGAAGTCCATGAGATCAAGTTTGTGCCTAAATGAAAATCATATCCTGCGGTGCTTTTCCAATCATCAATGCTACCAACCAAGTCAATATTTCTGTATTTTGTAAGTATGTTGTCTTTAGAATTTGTGTACCGCAATCCTCAATTAGTTGTACTTGCAATATAGCTTAAAATTATTTTTCCAACTTTCCAGTGAGAGTTCTTGGGAGACTCCATAAATATGGAAATCAAACTAACTACATACATAACATCAGGTCTTAGTTGTCTTAAGGTGTTAGCAACATTACTAGTCTTCGACATCGGGAGACACAGGTCTGCAGGTTGCCCGAGGAGCCGCCCAAGCGCAGTGCATAGAAAGCATCCTTTTCGACTTAAAATCAAGCGAAGGCAAAATTATAGTGTTAATGGTCTGAATCCACCCATATGAGAAGATCAATCCGGCCATGGAAATCGCGATAGCAGAGTTGCGCCGAGAATAGCGCAAATAGATCGCGCTCCATATTGTATGAAGGGAAGAGTAAATAATGGGTCATTCAAAGGACGTTAGTATGCCAGATCTAGGCGCCGGTTTTGACAATGCAGGTTCAGCGGGTGAAGGTTTATGTCGCTAGACACCTCGAAACCCCGAACCCTCACACCGAAAGCGCCCAAACGTGGACCCACAATATCGAGGAGCAGCCTCAACCGTCCATCTAAGGGGACACCTGGTGCATGATTAGGTTCTTCGCTCGGCCATCGGATTGCCAAGAAGCGCCTTCCTCATATCCCCATGAAATGACGAGCGCCCTGTGACCTAGGGGTTCGCAGAAGGCCGGGTGACTTAGGACCGGCTGAGGAAGGACGGTGGCTGCATTAAGCTGCCGCTACCACCGCTTTCAAGAAGCAAGGACCAGCCTCTTTCATATCCGGCTAACTAAAGTGCCTTTGGGAGTAAGCACAGGGTCATAGCCCGTGTCACTTGGGAGACAAAGAGAGTCGTGCAAGAGGGGCCAAAGCACCGAGTTCAATTACAGAGAGGATCATCACATCCCCAGCCATCGGATCTGGATCAAACTGTCTCGGCTTTGAGTAATTAAAGGTATGAATCCAAGTGGTTGAAACCTCCTTTCATTCATTGGGTGGAGGTATGGAGGGTCTGGCAAGTGGTCTGCTCGAAGGGGTCCTCTGTACCAATTTTTCCAAAGAAGCCATGCCAAAGTCTCGAAGAGATGAGAATCTCGCCATTACTAGCTTAGCACTTAATGGCTCAACTACCATCCTTACAGGAGCCATGCACAGATAAGATGTATGCTATGAAGAAGGATTTCATTACGAGTTTGACTGAAAAGACACATAGCCCTGCATCAAGGCCTCATAGGGTGAATTCTCCTCGGTATACAAATGGGATCGCTTTGTATTTTTGTAAGCATAGATGGTAGAGCTAAGCTCCCATTGAAATTTTTAACACACTCTAGCTCTGCTATGCATCTGCATGTGAGATTTATTGTTTTATGATAGACAGCCTTTTCTTACTCCATCTAAAATTCATCTTATGCTGAGAGAGTTAGTGAACGACCGATTCGGGTATGCACTATTGCAATTATGATATGATAAAGGATTTATTGTTGCATTGTTGTATTTTCCTCCATTGCATTTGAATGCAAGAAGATACTGCGTTTAGATGTCTTCTCCCACTAGAAACCTCGATGTCATGATTGCACTCAGACCTCTCTGATACAAGTCTTCCCTACTCACCCTTACTACAACTTACCTGCCTCAAGTTTGATTAAGACCTCACCTCCCCACGCTTCACCAATCTATTTTCGGAGTTAGAACCACACCGCCTTGAGTTGGCTTCGACCGACACCCCATTAAAACAAATCGTGACTAAACCGATGGGCTGCTCAAGCCCCGCAGCAACTGTGTGGGTGACTTCCGACGCTAACATAAGGTACATAAGGTTGGATGTAAGCCTCTTATATAGTGTTGAATCAATTGTTTGTCCATCATCCTGCTTGATCAATTTTGTTCCTGTTGCAATAGGTGTTTTCGTTTGTTTGCATTTGTCCATCTTGAACCTCTTTAAGATATTTGTATCATACTTTTGTTGACATATAAAATTCCTTAATTAGATTGCACAACTCAATTCCCAAAAGTACTTCATGAGACCAAGATTTTTCATCTCAAACTCTCTTTTGATGGCATATTTGAAATCATCTAACTTTTCATGGCATCTTTGAAATGATCTAACATCAAATTACCAATATATAGCATATCAACATAAATAAAAACTATAAGACTTTACAGAAATTAAATGTTATAATAAAATGATTCCTTTTCCAACAATATTTTTGAAGGACCTTTGCCTGAAATCCGGTGAAAAATTGTTACATAAGCAAGATTTGAGTGATTATTTCTGCATAACCCGATTTCGACGCTTTTCAATTGATGTCAATCCATTTCTATACGGAAATGAATTTTAAAACAACAAAAATAGTGATTTAGTGTAGATTTATGTCACCGGATTCACTAAAAAATCATTTCATAGAACAGTTATAAAATGCCTAAGACTTTTACCTTGTAGATCTAATTTGTTTTAAAGAATGGGTTCATCACTGCTCCTTTTGAACCCATTGTTGACAAAATAAGAGTCATTTCGACTGTACCAAGCTCTTCGAGATTTCTTCAAACCATACAAGGTTTTTCAGCTTGTACATTCTGTACTATTGTCCTTTTACTTCAAATCATGGTGGCTGATCTACTTATTAATTTGTTCTTCTAAATCACATTCAAGAAGGTCATTTCACATCCATCTGATAAACTGGAAATTTGTTCTAGGTTGTAATGGTTATCACAACTCTAATAGTAGATCCAATCTTGTTATTGGAGCCAAGGTCTCACCATAGTCAATACAGGGTTGTTAAGAAACCCCTCAAGTTCTAACCTTCCTAATGATTCTCTTACCTTTCCCTTCTCATTAAGTTTTAAACCCATTTAACACCAATGTTGGTTTTATATCCTGGGAGATCAGCGAGATCCCATGTCTCATTCGTTTCAATATCTTCAATCTTATCATTCATGGACTGTACCCAATATTCATCTTTCATTGCCTTTTAAAATAAGTAGAGTGATAGGATTATAAGGCAAAGTGAGCTTGTTGATCCATACCATCAAAATACTTATAGATTTCCCTCAAGCTCCTTGTTTTATGATTTCACGTAAGCTACTAACCCACCACCTTAAAGGACCATTTCTTTAGTCCTGTTCTTTCACCTCTAATCCATAATTCAGGAGTTACTTCTTGTTGTAAGATTTCCACCTTTTCATTTGTTTGCATAGGTACTCTCATCCATCTAATGTATGACTTTGACATATTTTTCACTCTATTTTTCTACTACAACTTCAAATTATTTGAACTTTATGAATTCCTCTTTTTTTTTGAGGAAATGTACCAAGCTTTTTGCTAAAACCACCATGAACGCTACAAAATAAAACTTCCACCAATGGACTGGAGTTTGCAAGGGTCCACATAGATCTAAGTGGTGAACCAGTTCTCGATGCTCTTTTGGTTTTGTAGGAGGGTGCCGGAAAATTGCCCTTTGATCGCTACTAAGAATGCAACTTCTAATAAGAGTCGGTTTGTTCATTCAATATAGGTAGTCCCTTAACCATCAATTGTTTTTGCAAGAGATTAAGACTCCTAAAAGGTAGGTGACCATACCCAAGATGCCACAACCAAGTCTCATTTGTCATTAAATGTTTACAACAAGTATTCTACTAGGTGGCTTATCTAAGATAGTGCATGTGGAGTCCTTAAATATTACATCATAACAATTTTGACTCAATTGCCCTATACTTATTAGGTTATGTATAAGATTGGGTACATAGAAGACACCAATAATGTCTTTCTTCTCATTTTTCTTGGTTAAGACTAACACAACACCTTTGTCTAAGGCCTTGACATGATAATCATCTCCTAAAGTAATTTTAGATTGAATAAAGCTATCAATGCTAGAAAACAACCTTTTGTTACCAGTCATGTGATTGATGTAGCCACTTCGAGAAAAAATCCATCCTGCTTTAGGGGATTCTTTAGTGATTTGAAATGAAATGAACATTGTCTTAGATGTCCCTCCTTCAGTGTTGGAGATATTACCTCTGCCCTCCTTCATATATGACTATTTATTTTTTCATTCGCTTTCATAATGACCGTATTTTCCGCAGTAACATTGCAGTTTGGATTTGTATGTCCATCTTCTTCCCTCGGGATTCAGATTATTTAGGCCAATTTGACTGCTCAATCGCTCGGTGTTGTTTTTTTCTTTCCTTGATGATTCCTCCTCTCGCCCCTTGATCGCCTTCCCACCTCCTTTCAATGACCGCTTTTGTTTCGTTTTCTCTACATCTACCAATGAATGCTTGAGTCTTGAAGGCATGCTCTAAGGATTCCTCTTCCATGTTGATTCTCGATTCGTCGAACAAAAGAGAACCCATCATTTCTTCGACTGTAAGTTTAGACAGAGCTTTGGAGTCTTCTATGGCAATGACAACATTTCAAATTTCTTAGACAGGCTTAGAGAAATTTTTCAACAATTTTCTCATTTGAATCCTTCTATCCATGAATCTGAGTTGATTCACGATGTCCATAACTTTGGTCATGAACTGGTCAATGTTGTTTGACTCCTTCATGTATTTAAGGTTTCAAACTCTCTCCTTAGGGTCTTAAGCTTCAAGTATTCACTTTGTCATTACATATGCTTATGCTAGGATATTTGAGGTTTACTTTTCACTAGATGCCCTTCCATTTTGGGGAAAAATTAAGTCATCCACCTAACTATGATCCATAACTTGGCCTTATTCTCCTTTTTCCTCAATTCTCCAAGTTGATTTTGTTGGTCATTAGTCATGGCTTGCAAAGTTCCTTGATTAGGCTCTGAGAGGCCATTCTCCACTTGTTCTCAACATTCTTGGACTTGTAAGAAGGTTTTCATCCTTAGGGGATCACAATCCTAAAATTTTTCCAACAATATCTGTCTATGTGTGATTGTCAGATTGATGAAGCCTCTAAAATCAATCAAATAAAATGTGTTGACATTTGGTGAAGTCATTAAAATCAATCAAATAAAATGAGTAAAGACTATTTCATTATTTCTCTATTTGATTTTAAAGTTTGTCCATTTTTTTACCCCATTTTTTGTTATCTCATTTAAATTTTATCCATACATTAAAATTTTGTTTTTAATATAGCAAAAGTTGATCGACGTAAATATACAAAAGATTTTGCTGACAAACAAAACAAATTCAGTATTTAAACCAACAAATATTATTTTTTGGAGCACTATTTAACAATATACACAACAAAATAGAAACCCTCATCCAAATTAAAATCAAAGACTCCAATTCACTTTCTTTAGGGCATCAACTAGGGTTTGTTTTTTGAAAATTGAAACCCTCGACTTACTCAAACGTCGCTTGGGCCCTTTAACCCAATTTCTATAGATCTTGGGGAATTTGTGTCTTCCACGATCTATCTGCTGTCCATTCTGTGAAAAGTCTCATAGTGTTAATTTGATAAGTAGGGATAAATATGAAGAAAAACACTAGAAAACTTATGGAAAATGGCGTGTTCTTCTCATTATTGAATAAATTTTCTACAATAAAGATTATAATATATATGCTTTATGCTTTAACAACTACTATTCCTTTATAGAAAAAATTCATAGAACACCGACACAGCTAGAGATACAAACCAATTTTGCTGGAAAGAAAAATTCATAGAACACCGACACAGCTAGAGATACAAACCAATTTTGCTGGAAAGAAAAATTCATAGAACACCGACACAGCCAGAGATACAAACCAATTTTGCTGGAAAGCTCTATGGAGATGAAACTCCATGTCGGCAAGTATAATTGCTGGTAAAGGCGTCATCGGCAAGGTGTGATCGGATGGCAAGAAGTATACACTCTTGTTGCAATCGGATCACATCTGTCAGGGAATAAACCGTGCTAACCGTCGTAGACACCTTAAATAAAATGACTAATAGCACAAAATCTCAATGGGACTATGTCAAGAATCTGATCTAATAAAATGACTAATAGCACAAAATCTCATTGAGACTAAGTCAAGAATCTGCTCTAAGCCAACCTACACAAAATGTCTAACCTGTGGAAAATCAAGGAAACCAACCACAAAATAGGTATAATTCGTGAGTATTGTCCTTAATCGAATCACCAGTTTTTTTGTGGGATTTTCTCACAAAAGGACTGGGAAACCTCCTCGGTGGTTTACCATCGATAGAGCAAAAATCTAAACATTACGTTTCCTTGGATCAAATTCAATTCATAGTCAGTTTACAAGCTTGGAGAAAGAGAATACAAAAGAAAACCTTTATGAAGTCTAGCAGTGTTACCTCTAGGCTGAATCTCTAGTGATGTGTTTAAGAAAAGAAGCGTTCCAAGACTCGATAACTACAAGGTAACTGTACAAATGGAAACACACAAAACCTTACATGATCCTAATGCCTGAAAGTCATTCTTCAAAAGTATCAGAGCTAAGTTGCTAACCACTTGCATGATATCAAATTCAGTCTAAGTGGTAACAAAATTCACATTTAATGACACAGTATGAAGAATGATTAATGAGGAAATTCACGACACATTGTATACACAAAGTACGGCGACGGGTGAGGGGAATAAGAGATCTCGAATATTATAAATATAAAAATGATACAGATTATACTTGACTTGTATCCAGAATGACCTCGTCATCCAAGCTGTAGTTCCTCTCCAATGATCTCCCGTTGGCCTCATCCCTTGCCAACCGCAAATATTTCTCTTAGGTCTATATTAACCTTAACAATGCAAGTGCTTACATCCAGATTCCACACGCTAAACACTGAAGAAGGAGATGTGAAGCATAATCCTACCGAAGGTTGAGGTGCCTTCTCTCTACTTGACCTCTATTTCTATTTACATGAAAACTAAACACTGAAGAAGGAGATGTGAAGCATAATCATACCGAAGGTTGTGGTGCCTTCTCTCTACTTGACCTCTATTTCTATTTACATGAAAACAAGTGTAGCAAGATGCTATATACTATTTCCAAAAGTGCATCTTTGAAATAAGAGATGGAGTCATTATCTGAGAGGGTTGCAGTTAACACCCCCTTCTCACTTAACTCTAGGGAATTGAATCTGGGCCAAGGTTGTGATTACGCTGATTTGTTATTACACGAAAACCTGCAGGTGTTAGTAAACCTCTAAATCAACAACATCACCTTGAATCAGTGGTTAGTCCATGTTCCCAACTTAACGGTTAATCCACCAGAAATGCTGCGGTTAGTCCAACAGTGTCTTCTTAGGTGCATGATTTGATTCCAGCGTTTTGGTGTTATATACGTCCTTACACTTCCATTTCTCCCGAAATTATCTTATAATAATAATTATTATTTTAAGTTTTCCTAGTTGGAATTTCAAATTCCCTACCAGAACGAAGATGAGTCCATTTCAGAATTAAGAGTAAGAAAAACACTATTTTTATTATACTAAAAATATTCTTTTCATTTGTTATTTTCAAGATTAGAATTTAAAAAATATTCTTTTCTATTTGTTATTTTCAAGATTAAAATTTAAAAAATATTCTTTTCTATTTGTTATTTTCAAGATTAGAATTTAAATAAATATTTCAAGTGAACACAAAATAACGAAAATGAGTCCATTTCAGAATTAAGAGTCAGAAAAACACTATTTTTATTATACTAAAAAAATATTCTTTTCTATTTATTATTTTCAAGATTAGAATTTAAATAAATATTTCAAGTGAACACAAAATTAATATAAAAATCAATTACTATATACTGCATTGCTATATACTACAGCAGGCAATATAATAAGAGAAAGGTTGTTTTGGTAGAGGAAGTTTCTTATCAAGCGTTGAAGAGGAGCCATACAAATAGTTTATAATATTCACCTTGCTTATCCCCGAAAATCATGATTTTTTGTATTTTCCCCCCAAATTTAGGGCTAATCGTGGCCTTTTAGCAGTTCGGTGTGCTCATCAACATGATCGTGGGTATGATGAAGGGAACACGTGATAGAGAGGGAAATTAGGGTTTTTTCGGAAAAATAAGTATTGTTTTGATGATAAGAGAAACCGGGTTTATATGATAAAAAAATATTGTAAACGGTTAAACAATCAGCTTGGTGAAAGTGACCAAATTGGCGTGATATCTGAGTCATTGGGTTTGCAAGAAACTACTAGCTATATCTCTTTCAAGTACACAAGTAGAATATGAAGAACTAATCTGCGGAAACAGAAACCGAATTGACAGAACAGAGAAACGAAATTAACAGGAACTGCATAACAGAATTGCATAAAACGCACACACAACAGATCTCATTATTGAATAGATAAAAAGAATTACATGCAAAGGGAATGCTTCGTAAACAATGAAGCCTCTAACAGCTCACTCAACTCAGCCATGAAAACGATGAATCCAAACAACTGGAAGTTAACTAGTTAACTGAGTGATTGCTCAACTTATTCGTCTAACGCACCCCCTTAAGTTGGAGCGTGACAATCATTTAACCTAACAACACTCAGCGAGTGATACAAATGTTTCTGTGTCCAAAGGCTTTGTGAAGATATCAGCTTGCTGATCTGCTGATTTACAAAATGATTACATCTTCATTTACCAATTCTCGAATAAAATGATAACGGATATCAATGTGCTTGCTCTTTTTGTTGAAGACTTGATTCTTGGACAATGTAATTGCAGAATTGTTGTCACAATATATTGGAGTTGGCTCCAATTTTTTTGGTGATAAATCACTCATTAACCTTCTTAGCCAAACAGCTTGACATGCTGCGGAAGTTGCTGCAACATATTCGGCCTCTGCGGAAGACAATGTAACAACTGACTGTTTTCTTGATGCCCAAGAAATCAGACTTGATCCATATTTGAATGCATAACTGGAAGTGCTTTTCCTGTCATCAATGCTTCTGGCAAAATAACTGTCAGTAAAACCAACTAAAAAACTTTTTGATTCTGAAGGATACCATAAACCATAATCAATTGTTCCAGCCACATACCGCAAAATTCTCTTACCAATTTGCCAATGAGAGTCCTTGGGTGACTCCACGAATCTAGAGATAAGACTTACCGCAAACATTATGTTTGGTCTAGTGGCGGTGAGGTACATAAGACTGCCCACTATCCTTTTATACAGAGTTTGATCAATAGACTTTCCTTGATCATTTTTGCTTAACTTGGTGCCTAAAGCAATAGGAGTAGCTGGAGCCTTACATTCATGCTTGATTCTAACTGACTTACTTCAATACCAAGGAAATACTTCATTAAACCGAGATCAGTCATCTCAAATTCTTTTTCCATGACAACTTTGAATTCATCAATTTCCAAATTGCCATTGTAAATCATATCATCTACATATAAGCAAATAATTAACATCTTACCATGTTGATTATTCTTGATGTATAAGGTTGGCTCATTTTTGCTTCTAATGAAGCCATTTTTGATGAGGTATGCATCAATGCGACTGTACCATGATCGAGGAGCTTGCTTTAAGCCATACAATGCTTTCTTCAACTT
>SNQJ01S0158683.1:0-21996 GCA_010110895.2 Picea sitchensis
CGATGTGCTGAAAAACCACCTAATATCATGTGGTCCCGGAAATATGTCGTCCCGGTAATATGTCGTCCCGGAAATATGTCGGCCCGACGAAAATATGTCGGCTCGGCCCGGTGAAAATATGTCGGCCCGAAAAAAAAAATCAGGGGTGCTGCCCCCGAACCCTCGCGCGAGGGGCTCCACCCCCCTCTAACCCCCCTGCGCGCCCGGCACAGGCGCTCAGACACTACTACTCGTGCAAAGAATATAACACATACCCAACAATAGCAAAACCTTCCTTTCATCGGCCCTTGTACTTTTTCTCTATCTAGTACAGAAATTGGTGACAAACTCAAAGTCAGCAAATGAAATGAAGCTTGGGGGGGAATATCTCTAGCTTTTGATTATCATTCTGGAGTTAAGCCACTATCTTTTCAAGCTGGAGGAAGAGTACCAACCATCCATGGGTACCCCTACCTTTAGAAATTACGTTGGGAATTTAAAAGTATAGGTTTAATTTTGTTTCAAGCTTGTGTAAAAATGAAACCAATACCGAGCTTAGTCTTTGTTCTTTCTCGTGCTCATAAATACATGACAATGTAACCGAATATACTTTTATCACTTTTTTAGACTCATAAAGGTTATACAAAAAAGGAACCCCCTGGAGTCTCCTTTAAGCTCTTTTCAGACTCTCTAAACATGAAAAGTTTGTCGAGTGATCTTGCTTCTTTGAAAGGGATTCTTTCAAGTGGTATTTTATCGCTTTTTCGGCCTCGCGAGACTAAAATTATGAAAAATTACAACCCTGGAGTCGCCTTTAAGTTCTTTTCAGACTCTCTAAACATGAAAAACCACTGAGTTTTCCTTCTCTGGACTCGCTAAACTACGCATTGAAGGGCCCATATGGGGATGAACCCTTACTTCTTATAGTTCATTAAACAAAGGAAGAGGAACTTACCGAAAGTGAGTTCTATCGAGCATGTGTTACCCTCCTCAAGCTCGTTAAATTAAAAAGAGGTACTCATCTATCTGGGTGGGGGGGAAATTGAAGGAAGTGGGTCAAGTTTTTTAGAATCCTTTATGGAAGCTATTGTTGCCCTTGAACATGGCACATGTTTGTGTCTCTTCTTACAGTTGGGTAATATTCTTGTCTCTAATTCATACCAATTCCATGTGTCTCCATACTTTTTCATCCAATCGAAGAGTTCTCTTAGTTTCGTCACATTACATTCTTGGTACTCATCGAGTCAATGCTGCCAAGTCATTTGTCGTGCCTCATCATGTTCAAGGGAAGTTTCACTTCAAACCATCCATCTGTAGTATTGCTAGTTTCCATTTCCTGTGTCAGTCCATACTCATTCGATTCACCATATTACATCACTTTCATGTGTCAGTTTCATGTCGATGATGGGGGATACATCAAGGCCCTCCTTCGACGAGTATTTTCCTATCGACTTCAACACATCATCTGAGAATTAGACTTGGAAACCATTTAGTATCTTGGGACCTGCATGCCTCAATGACAGACCTCCTCACCTCCGACAATAGGTTTACATAATTGACCTCTAATCGGATGATTCCATGAATGTTCGACTTCAGCTCATTTATTCACATTCGTTGGATTGTACTAGGGTACCTTGGGAGTCATTGACATCATTGGTGATTTACCTCGCACTTGTTAACGATTTACCTCAATGAACGCTAATCAAGTGTTTTCTGCCATATTCGACATCAAAACATCTATTCACATGGATATATTTGTGCCACATCAGGATTGGGACGAAGACCCTGGGTTTAGCGTTCACTATGTTACCTTCTTTTCCAGCTACGAAGGAGATCATTTGAGCATGCTGATATATAGATTGTTACATATATCCACATTGTATTGGTATGTGGCTATGTTTTATCATATCCTAGCTCCATTGTGTATTTATTGTGGCTATGATCACTTCATGTCATGGAGGTATGGATCCACATTGTATCTTTGGTGGCCATATCCTTAGTCAATATTTTTCATGGATCCGCAGTGTATTGGTCGACGATCATGCTTTGAGTCATCGCGTATTTCGAGCATAGGTATGTCTGCCTCGGAAATGGAACATATATTAATATTGTTTGATGGTTTCTTGCATCTTCTTGTAGATTCTCCAACTCCACACCCTTGCATTGAAAAATTGTAAAGTGTTTCGCCCATCATTTTCTCTTCTAACCCCACACTTTAGGGGGCATACTGTTACACATAAAATTTCCACACCTAGGTACCTCGCCCTAAGTGTCGCAAGTGTCATAAAAGTGTCATATGCACCTTGCTAAGTGTCGCATACACATCGACATCATGAAATAACATATGTCACAATCCCTAGTCAATGTGGAGAAGAAATATATTATATGAAGGTCAAAATAGTATGTGCACATGAATTAATTATTAATATTCATGAAAAGGAAATTAATTTAGTGTGAGAATCCACCTCACATTTGGTTTCCTATTTTTAAGGGGAGTTTGAGGATCTCATGGAGGTTTAAATATTTCCTCCTTAAAACCCTTGAGAGATATTTCCTCCCTAAAATCCTTAAGAGATATTTTCTCCCTAAATATCTTGGATATCCCATTTTAGTGGATCTGATGAGTGATCCTCTCCATGGTGGTTAAGCCTCCAAATCTTATATAATGAAGGATTTCCATGGAGAAGAGGGGAAGATTAGAGGTATAAAACTTATGCTCTTGGGAGGAAGTTTTTGGATATCAAGCTTATGATCTTAGGAGCATCATGTAAGGGATGGACAAAGAGGACTTGGAGAGGTTGTTGCAATTGCATCTATAGATTGTAAGTGTCCTTTTAATGTTCTCATTAATATATGCTTGGCCTATTTCCTTCTAGTTTATGTATCTTTACATATGCTTGTCTACTGTAGATGAATTTGTTTAATCTATTATGCTAGAGTATAAGTTTCCTTGTGTCTCTTTGATTTCCGTGGTTTGTAGATATCAATTTGTGCGAATGAGTTTGGATATCAAGCTCAAATTGGAGTAGCAAGGACAAACATCGGAAATAGGTGCATCACACCCTTTCTCCCTCTCTCTCTTTTCAACTAGTTAAGAAAATATCAAAGGGATGTTAGTGTCCATTTTCATATTTCTGTCTCAGCATTAGGGGTCAAGAATTCGAGGGAAGATCTACATGTCCGCAAGGGGATTTTTCTGTAACAGATACCAAAGGTAGTTCCGACTATTGTGCCGAAAAAATAGTGCCGCAAAGTAATCTCTCATACCGCAAAGTTTATCCTCTTCACAAACTGGTCAGAAGAGAAGGACACTACAACCACTGCAACCTTAGCCCAAGACCCTTCTATCCAGTAGAAGCAAATCAACAAGATTGTAGAAGAGAATAAAGAGATTCCTACTGCACCTACGGGGGTGCCTCCACACTGTCGAGTCAAACTAAGTTATGATAAATCCCTTCATGTTATTCTTGCTTCATCTTCACCGATAGAGTCCTCCCACACTCTGACAGATCATGCAAACATATTGGTTAAACAAATCCAACCCCTCCAACAACAAATTCATAACAACCTTCAATAAGCTAAGCATGACAACTTCTTCAGCAAGGCAAGTAGCTCACCAAGGTTCAAATTCAACAAAATCTTCCCCGAGGACTTCACACAATGGATACCATTGCTTCCTAAGGGGGGAGGATTGATCCAGGAAGAAATTGGTGGCCAACCATCTATTCCACTGTCTCAAAACATGGGTTTCCACCTTGGCAGTTTTTCTATGGTTTTTTGG
Source organism: Picea sitchensis (assembly GCA_010110895.2). Classification (NCBI taxonomy): domain Eukaryota; kingdom Viridiplantae; phylum Streptophyta; class Pinopsida; order Pinales; family Pinaceae; genus Picea; species Picea sitchensis. The sequence goes on from SNQJ01S0158683.1 coordinate 3,761, forward strand.
GTCCTGAACTTCTGAGGTCGTTTTGAGGCCCTAAACGATTTTTTTTGGACAGGACAACACCCAAATGATAAATAAAGAAATTGTTTGGGCCAAAATAAATATGTACTTCTCGGCTATACCTTTCCGACGAGGTATAGAAAACCCCAAATAGATATCATATGCAAAAGTTACACCCTTGAAAAGTTGATGTACCAACTACCCCCATCAGGGCCCACAAGCCTTTTGGTGTTTCATTTTTCGGGGTTAGGGTTTTGGATTTACTTTATGTTAAAAAAGCCTATAGAGCCTCATTGTAAACATCATCATATTCTTGTGAATGAGTGTTTCCATCACATATCTTCCCATAGATAAGTTGTAGCCATTCTAACACTCTGCAATTTTACAGTTTATGTACATTCTCTCATTAATAAAAAAAAGTGCATTATTGTATTTATATGTTTATTGCAATATCTCTGTATGTTTCATTTTTTTATCTCGGCCTTCATTTCGTTCTCAAAATAATCTGAATTACTTGTGATATTTAAAGACATCAGAACACGTCTCTAAAAAAAAAAGAGCTTGCTAACCACGAAAAAAGATATTAAAATCACTAGAAAATAACTTGTGCAAAAACACTAACTTCCACAAAAAATATATCATAAAATGTAATGAGTCAAAATATGAATTTTTTTCCACGTGTACTTCATTGTGTAAACTTGGATTCTGAAAATTTCAGAGTCTGAAACTTCACTGAAAAAAAGTTACAATAAAAATTCCAATATAACAGATTTCAAGATTAGTCACAAACCTTGTATTCTGAAACTTCACTGAAAAAAAGTTACAATAAAAATTCCAATATAACAGATTTCAAGATTAGTCACAAACCTTGTATTCCATGGAATACATCTGTGAAATTATAGTGAACCGGAAATTGAAATTTTGATCACCTATACTATGAAATTTGTCCCTAATATCCACAAAATTTCATTGTCTGAAACTTCCTAGAAAAAAAGTTATAGTGAAATTTCAAGATGACTCGTTTAAAATTGATTTTAGGATGAGGCATAAACCCTATATTCCATAGGATATATCTTCAAAAGTATAATGAATCATAACCTAAAATTTTTACCAAGCGTACCATGATATGTCTCCCAAGTAAACTCCAAAGTTAATTGTCTGAAGCATCATGGAAAAACATTTATAGCGAAAATTCCAAGATGACTCTCTTGAAGTAGAAAAACCCTATGATCGATGCTCTTGATGCCAAATGTTATGAACCAAGTTCCTTGAAAATTATTAAAAGTCAATGAATACAATCCACTTCAAGGGGAAAACTTCCTTTTAACATATATCCAATTCACAAGACAATATGTGATGATATTAAGACTAGGTCTCCATGGTATATATATAGGATACAATGGGTACCCTTATAATAAAATGGTACAATGAAATGTTGAGTCAACCTACTAATATAAAAAATAAAGTAATAATGAATGATTATTAGGGCCTTAACATAGGGGCCCAAGGACCTTAACTTACCATGTAGTATTCCTAACTAGGTCTATAAATCCAATTATATTCCATGAAGTAAATTTCATTGATAACCATCTCCTTGCTATCCCTAGGACGCCACACTTGGTAAGAATTCAAAGTCACCACACTTGATAACCAATCTTTTCTTACATGTGCTTTCAACTAGTTCATGACCACACTATAGTTCCTGAGGGGAAAATATGCTTAACAGATCCTTTCTTATGTGTGCTCTCACCTATTCNCTAACTAGGTCTATAAATCCAATTATATTCCATGAAGTAAATTTCATTGATAACCATCTCCTTGCTATCCCTAGGACGCCACACTTGGTAAGAATTCAAAGTCACCACACTTGATAACCAATCTTTTCTTACATGTGCTTTCACCTAGTTCATGATCCGGATTATTTTTGGCACGAAATGAGAGCGGAGATATAATAAAGATACATGTGCTTTCACCTAGTTCACATCTTGATTATTTTTGGCACTAAATGAGATTGGTACGGCAATAGAAATGCACACAGATATCGCGTCTATCCAGTAATATAATAGAAATATAACAGAGATGCAACCTGGCTAAACACAGAATGTTACCCATTTCTATTAACATAAATGCCGTGACCCAGAAATATGCAGCACTGAATTGTTTCATCAGAAGAGAGATGAATGGTTACCTCGTGATTCGTAAGAAGATGCATTACAATGAGGCTCGAGGCCTTTACAATAACCGAAATGCCAAAGTCCGCATAACGTAAAACGCAACTGTAGATGAAGTTACCGGTAAGAGCCTCATTAAAAGGCTGGAAAGTATCAATCTCCCGTGGGTTCTAACTTCAGCACATCTCCGCTGAAGCGTATATCGCTGGAAGCGCATTTGGTGAGATTTATTTTGGGTTCTTCAACCGCCTTCAGCAATTTGAGAACTCTCATCCGAATCGACCCCAAAATGGCCCTAAGTTAAACCTGTAATAGTAAATCCGCTAAAATGGCTGAAAATTATCTTTGAGCTTATTTGGCGCGGCCAACGATCAGCCCTCATGACTACACTATAGTTCCTCTGTAGCATATGCTTCGATGATCCTTTCTTTCTTATGTGTGCTCTCACCTATTAATGATTGTAATTTGTGGCTCTTACATGTTCATGTTTTACTTAATCATGAATTTGTGTTTATTGTTACTTTGTTATATCCAAAATGTGGTCTAATAACTTTGAATAATAGTTATATTATTTTCTATTTCTTTTATGAATGCAATTTAGACAATGTTCATAGTCCCTACGTTAGCTGTCTCCATGAAATACAATATAATTTATGCCATCCATCCCTCTTTTTCCTTATTCTTTCTCGGCTTCAAGAAACCTCGTAGCTCCCATATTTTCTAGTATTTTTTAATGGCAAAATGAGATCAATGTTCATAATCCTTTATGATTAAAGCTCGGCAATATACACTTTAAGCGCTTTTATCCATCCTATACCTATATACATCCTTTTTTATTTTTTTTCTTTATGTCCATTGGGAACTCTCGTGAATCCGGCATCCTTGAGGAGATGATTTCTGCCGTAAGATTACTTCCTAGAAATGAGAGAATACCGTACCAATAAGATCACCTGGCGATACCGTTTCATGAATCATTAAAAACTTCAATTTTCCCAATTCGAGTACGAATCTTCATAAGTCTTAGAACTAACTTAGCATGCAAACAAGCTTGAAATATATATCAAAATTTGTTCATTGGAATGGCAGAGACCATGAAATCAGGGCATCTCTTTTCTATAAAGGAGGCGATTCATCTTGCACTTGTTTGTTTTAGATGATGGGCTTTGTCTTCTCAGCTATGGAACAATGGTACAAACAAGTTTGGTAAAACCAATATCAAAATGCAACACCGTGAACCTGAGTCAAAACAGTTATTCCCAGTGCTCAATAATCTCATGTAGATGTTTGATGAGGATCAAGAAGGGAAGGAATTGATTTCCATGGCATAGAATACACTTAGAACAGATCCCAACTTAGACTAAATAATAAATTTCCAAAACCAAATGGATATGGTAAAAGAGAGTGGGATTAACTAATACAGAAGATTGAGGTAAGAATCAATCATTGGTGTAACGAATGGCTACCAATTGTTGGGAGGCTTATCAATATAAAGTTTGTTCTAGAGGCTATTCCAATCTTTTGGTATTCCCTAGCATATATTCCTAATGGGGTCTTGAAGAAGATTAGAAAGAATGTTTTTAAATTTGAAGATATGGAAGAGAGAAAACGGAGACATCCATCCAATAAAATGGAAATATATATAAAACAGCAGCGAGGTGGCGGAGATAAAATAATATCCGCATCTCTGGGAATTAGTAAGCCAAGAGGATTGTATGGAGGGAAGTAATGGCCAGATTAGGTCTTGGAAGCAAACAACGAAATATATTTCACTTGAAAACAATTACGCACTGACAGAAGGCGCATCTGGTCGATGTACCCGCGACGAAAGCAAACCAAACCGCTAGCTTCCTTTGAACAAGCGAGGGCGCGGCCCATCGAGTATATGCGCCAGGATGTCGTCGGTACGTTAGACGGCGGATTGGCTACTTCAATCAGATTAAAAATCGTTGCAAACAGGCGAAACATGCCGATAAAGGCTAATTTAGGTTTTAGGAAACGTGATTTGCGCATGAAACATAATTTAATAGAAACCATATATTGGTCAAGGGAAGGGAGATTGTAATGGTTCGGTCAAGAAACTCAACTAAAAGTGTGGTTAAGCAAAAATACGGACGCGTTACTTTCTGTCTGCAGATTCGACACCAAAAATGGTGGTGGAATATATTATGAGGGATAAAGGCCCCAAATAAAACAAACATTTTCATGTGATTGTCCATAAAAAATAAGTCTCTAAGATGAGGTATTATGGAGAAAAGAGTTAGAGAAGCCTTGAGAATTTGTATTCTCTATAGAGATAATGAAGAAACAATAAATCACGTGTACATTATAAGCAAATTTTGTATGAAGTGGAGGTTGTAACTAGAGTTAAGGAAGGATGCATAGGTGATTCAATAGAGGATTGTTTAAAATTTTGGATGACCAAAAAGGAATCCATACTCCAAAGTGCAGTAAGTCTTGGTTTGACTATATAGTACTTTGGCCGAACCAACACCCAGAGAGAATCATTTATAACCGTTTGGATCGTTACCATAAATTCAGGCAAAGAAATTACTTCCAACTAATAGACATCGTGATAATCCAATACCCATTTACAATAAAATCCGAAGTAATTTTCTGATCAAGAGATTGGGTCACTACAATCCACCATAGTGCTGGGTGTTACATTTTTTCCCATATTAACTAGTAGGTTTAGGAGCCCGAGGGATTAAATAATAAATGTATAAGCTCCCTGGTCTTGGAAAATCCTTCTAAAAGGGAAAACAGAACATCTATCGCAATTTTATGGAGACTCTAGTTTGGTTATTTAGTGGATGAATGGTACTATTAGATATTAAACATATCCCCAATGCCCATAGGAGTTCAACTGAAGGAGGCGGTTTCTCTAATTGAATTCATCTCATTCACACATGTTTACAGAGAGAAAAATGTAGAAGTATATGTGCTCTTAAATAAAGGACAATAGGTAGCCAAAGGGCTGGTGATTATGGAGGAAGTAGAGGATGGAATTCACACTATCTATGAAACTTGAATTTGATATGTTGTATAAAGATAAGTTTAATGTATCTATTTGTCTTTACTTAAATATGTTATATATTTTTCATTCTTGGTTCTATGTTCCTAAAGTATTATAAATCATAAAGGGCCTATTTCCAGTAGATTTTAGGCAAGGTTTAAATGCCTTGCATAGACAATATACACATGATATTTGAATAACAATCTTGTTTTGAGGTATGCTAAGACCTTTAGTTGATTTTTTGAAGCTAGTTATAGATTAATGTTTTTCGAAGGACCTCTCCAAACCCACTCTTTTTGCAAAGTGCATGAACACATAAATAATGTAATTTCTCTTAGATAATGAATAGAAATGACAATTTTTTTCTTAGAAAAGAAAGTTCAAAACAAAAATGCTTATCCAAGTAACATGACCTCCTACAATATAATATATAATAAAGATGACTATAATCATTGGTAAGGATATGCCCATTGTTTATTATTAAATAAGAATTTAATTACATAACAAATATTAAATTTAATTAACGTTTTAGTTGCACAACAAAGTATTATGCACCATTAAAAAAACAAATTCTACCAATGTCAATTTTTTATGGGCTCATAATGATAACTAATACTAACTTAAATTTAGAAGAAAAGGTAAATGGAATATAAATTTATTTCGATAATAATGATTCCCAAATTATTAAAGTAAGTTTGAGTAAGGTAGTTTTTTATTAAAAAGAAACATCCACTTTGGAGGTCATCTTTGCATTAATTCAAATGTTAAAAAACCTATGCATTAATACCACTCAAGAAATCTATGCATTAATACTTGGTATGGTGGTTTTTATTTTAAAAGAGTTGCTAATAAATTATGCCATCAATGTCACTATTTGAGATTACTTTAGCATGTTATGTTCTTGGTTGTGAACATGGTATCTTAATTACAAAAGAAATCAAATGAGCTTTCTGAAATGAAAAAATCAACCTTTCAATGAGCTGCTTGAAACTTGTTTGAAATGAAAAAATCAACCCTTGAATGAGCTACCTGAAACTTGTTTATAAGAAAAGCTAAAACTTGTTTATAAGAAAAGTAATATTTGTTTGCTGATCATAATGAGAAATTGGAATATCAAAATTCGCAATGTCAAATAAAACTTTTCTGAATTATCAACCACAAAAACCTTACTTTTCCATGATTTAAGTAAACAATTTATGCTATTTTATTTACTTTATAAAATTGTGGATGTACTTGTTATGGTAATGTGTAAAAGCATCCAAATATACATTTTTCTCAAAATTATATTTATTTGAATAAATTTTTAAATTTCTTTTTAGAATAAATTTTTAAATTTCTTTTTAAAACAAATTTAAATTAATGATATTTAAAAACATGGGAAAAGTGAAATCTTTTATATAAAAGTCATAAATACTTGATTTATTGTTGAAAACTATATTCTTTATGTCAGTTACACAAACATAAAAATGTGATAAAAAAAACTTATGATTTTATATATATATATATATATATATATTAAAAGACATTTAAAAACATAATTTACAACAAAATAAATGTATATATATTCATCTTTATTTTAGGTACAACATACTCATGAATTATAGTAAAATTTTGTATTTTGGATAAAAATACAATAATTCATAACAAATTTATTTTATGGGGTAATGGGTAGAAGTTTGGGTGTCTCCTATTTAGGAAATCGGTACACTCCATAAAATGGGCGTCTATTAGGAGGCATCACCCAACTTCTAGCTTTCTCCCATGTAATGAACATAGCAATAACTCCCCCAAATCCAATACCCATTCCCATCCCCAATGCTATCAATGACATATTTTCATCCACACGCCTCAACCATCCTTCTTTAACATTACTCTTACTATTATCATCCGTCATTGGACTTTGCTTTTGATGTTTGCATGGTTGGAAAGGATATCCACATAAGCATTTATTCCTTTGAAATGAAGCTCCATTGAATGTGTCGAAATGCCTGCCTGTTGGGATTGGCCCACACAAATTGTTAGATGAAACATTGAGAGACGCCAACCAAGATAATTGAGAGAGCTCTTGAGGAATACATCCAGCCAACTTATTTTGGGCCAAGTCCAACTGCTCCAAAGTAGGTATGTTACCAAGAGAAGCAGGTATGTGTCCATCCAATTCATTCATAGATAAATTCAGCAGTCGCAAGCCACATAGGGTTCCCATGCTTGCAGGGATTTCTCCAATAAGATTATTGTTCGACAAATCAAGTATTGTATTTGTCAACAACACATATGGAATATTATACACAACTCCTTTCATGCCAATCCTTAGTTCATAATAAAGTATATTATTATATGATGTATCAATGGAAGATTTGACTTTAAATCCTTTGAGGTGCTCAAGATTAGATGGTATTCTCCCATTGAACTTATTGTTGGATAAATCCAACACTTGCAAGTTGGTGAGGTTTGTTATCCATTGAGGAATACTACCATGAAAATTATTATATGCCAAACTTAGGATTCTCAAGTCAAAAAAGTTTATGAGGTGTATAGGAAACTTCCCTTTCAATCTATTTTCCCTTAAATCTAATAGCTGAAGTTGAGTACAATTAATTAAAAATGACGAAAAATTACCAGAGAAGTGATTAGAATGAGCAACTAAATACTTTAAAGAAAGTGGAAAGTTTATGCCCAAATGACCACTAAGTAAATTATTAGACACATCTAATGATTTTAATTTAGTGCAATTTCCAATACCCTTAGGAAGTGGGCCAGTAAAATTGTTTTCAGATAAATCTAAATATTGAAGAGAAGACAAATTCCCAATACCCTTGGGAAGTGCACCCTTTAAATTGTTTTTGGATAAAAATAAAGTAGTGAGATTCTTTAATTGACCTATGCTATGTGGGATTTGTCCAGTTAAGTGGTTTGACCGCATGGAAATGTATTCAAGGGATTGCAGCTTTCCTATGGATTCAGGTATGCTACCGGTCAAGTTGTTTGAACTCAAGTACATGCGCCAAAGGGATTGCAGATTTCCTATGGATTCAGGGATGTTACCGGTCAATTTGTTTGAACTCAAGTCCATGATCTCAAGGGATGACAGCTTTCCCAAGGAATCTGGTATGCTACCGGTCAAATTGTTTGAACTCAAATCCATGCGCCAAAGGGATTGCAGCTTTCCTATGGATTCAGGGATGTTACCGGTCAAGTTGTTTGAACTCAAGTACATGTACAAAAGGGATTGCAGCTTTCCTATGGATTCAGGTATGCTACCGGTCAAGTTGTTTGAACTCAAGTACATCATCGTAAGGGATTGCAGCTTTCCTATGGATTCAGGGATGTTACCGGTCAAGTTGTTTAAACCCAAATGCATCCTCTCAAGGGATTGCAGCTTTCCTATGGATTCGGGTATGCTACCGGTGAGCATATTAAAACCAAGATTCAGGGACGTCAGCTTACTCAAATTGGCAATGGCTTCCGGTATCCTCCCACGGAGCATATTTCCACTAAGATCCAGGGACGTCAGCTTACTCAAATTGGCAATGGATTCCGGTATCCTCCCACGGAGCATATTAAAACTAAGATCCAGGGACGTCAGCTTGCTCAAATTGGCAATGGCTTCCGGTATCCTCCCACGGAGCATATTTTCACTAAGATCCAGGGACGTCAGCTTACTCAAATTGGCAATAGCTTCAACTGGAATTCTGCCTCTCAAAGTATTATTAGAAATATCCAAATGATGCAATAAAGAGAGGTTGCCCAGACATGCTGAAAGGGTACCAAGGTTACCTTCCAACTGTGAAGAATGAAGGTCTATGCCAACGACTCTTCTGGTGTGTTTCCTGCACCAAATACCTTCCCACGAGCAGACCTTTTCAGCGTTCTTCGCAGTCCAATTGGACAGCGATCCAAACGGATCAGATTGAATTGCCGTTTTGAAGCACAAAAGAGCATCCACGTCCCTTCTATCGGAACTAACAGTTGCAGTGACATCCGCCGCTGAAATGGCGGATGCAATCACAAAGCACAGAAGCATGGTAACGCCCTTGCCCATCATTTCTCCTTGCCCAAACTGCGAGTGACTTCTGTTGCTCCCTTCGCTATGTATATATAGAAATAAAATACATCCAGATTTTAGGTAAAGTCTTGTGAGGCTGGAAAACTGAAGGAAAATTGTTGAAGGCAATAACAGAGAAAATACGTGGGGAAATGATGAAGTAAAATACGTCCGGAAATAGCTGGCATGACAGGACAAAAAGATAGAGTCGGTGTGACTGTAATGGAGGCAATAACACAGAAATACGTCCGGAAATAGCTAGAGTCCGGAAATAGCTAGAGTCCGGAAATGATCGGGACATAGCTAGAGTCCGGAAATGGAGGCAATGATGAAGTAAAATACGTCCGGAAATAGCTAGAGTCCGGAAATGATCGGGACATAGTCCGGAAATGATGAAGTAAAATACGTCCGGAAATGATCGGGACATAGTCGGGACTAGATAGAGTCGGTGTGACTGTAATGGAGTCGTACCATACGGTAACCAAAGTCTTGTTCGGCTGGCATGACGGGACATAGCTGGCATGACGGGACATAAAGATGGAGTCGGTGGGAAATAGCTGGCATGACGGGACATAAAGATGGAGTCGGTGTGACTGTAATGGAGTGACGGTAACCAAAGTCTTGCATGGCTGGAAAACTGAAGGAAAATTAGAGAGAAAATAATTGCAGCCCTCATGTAAAGTCTAAGTCTTCTGTTGTGCGGACGAATAATGAAGGAAAATACCCTGAAAAATCGTTGGGGGTCTTCTTAGCAATTTCATACCATAATAATGGAGGAATAATGTTTTTGTTTTTACTTGTAGTAGTTGTCATAGCAATTTCATAGAAATAAGATGTTTGTAGCATATGGGTTTCACTTTATTAACTCTAATTTTTTATTTTAAATTGTGAAAATAAAAGTTAATATATTATAGGTATGGAGAACTTTCTAGTAAGTCATTTTATATTTATTGTGTTGATATTAGTTTTTATTTATTCTTTTAGTGTTGTGGGGATTGCAGCTTTCCTATGGATTCGGGGATTACTTGTGATTAATTGCATGATGTTTGCTTTATACCTGAAGCCGTCGCATTTACGTCAAATATTATTAAATGATTTCAAATTTATGCTACTTTAACTAATGGTCTTGCAAATGCGGTAGGTAATGCTGTCGTGCCGCCTTGTTTACTAAAAGTGGTCTTCATACATAACAATACATCTCTACTATTATTCCCCTTGGGTACCTTTCTAGGTACTACTATCCCCCTAGCTACACTACATTAGAAGATATGTGTCTCCATTGATGGGTGATTTTTCAAGCTCTACTACTAACTTTTATCCTATAGACATATATGTATTTTAATAAAGAAAATCATAGATAAGGGTATTGTTATCCCCTAGCCTAGGGATAACTAAGGAGATTATGTCTTGAGACCCGCAGGTCCTAGACATGGAGTACCAAGAGCCAGATCAATTTGAGCATGGCCCTGGAGGGCCCATCCTTTAATTCTTCAGTGCCTCCAATTTGTCAGTAGCAACAACATCCATCACATCGGCCTAGTCCTACAACAGGAATGGGTCTTTCTCCATGAGGTAATGAGTCTGGGTATCATGGTATGTATCACTCTAATCCTCAAAACCTTTGAATATGTGCATTTAATTCTTTTTTCTTCTAACGTGTGCTTGGACCTTATGCCTTTCCACTTGACCATACCTGGGGGGAATGACAGGATGCCCTAGTAAGCTGGTACCCATAGGGTTTGAGTTTCCACTGGGGGGATTCATGAAAGGCCATCGTCTGCTCCCACCATACTTACCACTTTTCATCATTTTCCCGCTCATCCATCCCATTTGTTGGTTGTTTCTCTTAGTTATACCTTTAACATGATTCGACCTAGGTTCAGGTCTACTAGGGATCCAACAAAGCCTCTAAAACTATTGACCCTCCTGGTAAACCAGAAGGCAGTGCAACACATAGAGTGCAATGCGTAGTCTCACCCGAGACAGTCTTAATGGGTGATTGTAATGCTCAAGTGCTTGTAGTCCAAGATTGAATGGGGATCTGTGAAGTGTGCGTTGTTAATTCTATCTAATTATTAAAGCAATATAATGTCCTTCTCATTTATGCATGTAAGGTAACTAGATCTATTAATTCATTCATACATCATTCTAACATGTATTCAGAGACAATAAAAGAGATACAAGCATTCAATCATATAGCATAGGTTTTACCGTGGTTCACCCCCTCCTGGGCTACATCCACAAAGATCTGGCTCTCAAGCTCTTTTATTATGGCAGTTCCAAAACTACAGCGTCGTGTGCTTTACAAATCGTCCTCAGTTGGGTCAATATCTATTATGAGCGGACTAGATCACACCAGGCTCCTCAGCCTGTGATCTAACCCTCAAGATCGACCCTTCCGACCCTCTACAGCTCAACAACTTACAAGAATGGATCGCATTACCATAGTGTTACAGAACAATTGCTTCTTCTCATGCAAGTAACACTCCATAAAATCTGAACCCCCTCCTAGACCTCCTATGAATCTATTTATATGTATTTTTGGCTCATCGACCATTACAATGTATTACAAAAACCCTAACCCTAGCATCGTTAGGTCTTCCATGCATGCGCGTGTGCTGCTTTTCCTTCCAGATGTCGCTTTCCTCTTGCATGCCTTTCTTCCCAAAATAACATTTCTTTATGATTCAACCTACTTCGAACAAGCCCCGAAAACTGACATGTGGCTCCTCCTGAGCCACGTAATGCTTGTGCGCTTTGTCGATCTCTCTTGTGATCGCTTGGAACTTCTCTGTGAGATTTGTTGCTTGTGTTTGGGCTTTTCTGGTCTTCTCCTTGAGTGCGTCTAATACCTGTACTGTAATCTCGTCGTTGACCATCCTTTCACACTCTACCTGGGTTTGTTCCATGTTCATTTTGGCTTCCTCTGCCTGTGCAATGATTTTTTTTTCTCGCTCCTGGAGCAGTTCCATTTGAGCCTAGCGCTCCTTTTTCTGTGTCTACGCAACTATGAGTTTTTCCTGTAGTTTATTCATATCTTATGCTCCTTTGAAGCGCTCTGTGATCAGCATTGTCTTATGCCTCTGCTTGAGGTCCTAGATAGTTGTGCTTATCCTTTCTCCTTCCTGGTCCCACTATTGAACCTGTTGATCCTCTTCCAACTTTGTCCAGAGTTGTGTTGTTTTCTCGAACAAGTCGGTCACCGCGTGGACTTGTCACTCTATCTCCTTTATCTTCGTTGTTGCCTCCTACTTCCTTTGCTCATTCACCTTTGGTGGAGTGGTAGGTGAGAGTTGCTCCCGGAGGTGCTCGATCTCCTGTTGGTATTGATCATTTGTCTGTACAATCAGATCAATCTTCTTTGTCACCATGAGTTCGGTCATCTGTGCGTTCTTTAGAATTTTCTCATAGGCAATGACCAATTTTTGTTCCAGCACATTCACGCAGTCCTTCTCATCTTTGGTCTCGATATTAGCCTGCTCGAGTACTAATTCCAACGCATCTCGATTGACCTTTGTCTACTACAATTCTGCTGCATCTGTGTGTGCGCAAGACTGTACCTCATGTGTAACGTTGACTTGTATTTTATACAAGGCTTTGGTTGGTATCCATGTCAACACCAACTGTATTTGAGCTGAGTCCTTTAGAGGTGTCTACCCCATGATTTCATCCATGCACAACATGTTGGGTGTGACATGAAATGTCGAGCTCGACTGTGTTGTCGTCTGGATCCTGTCATGCTCGCTTGATCCAACTTCACCTCCTATCTGTGATATTGATGGGACCGTTCCTACATTGTTGTTGGTTGTCTGTGCTTCTCCGAGCTGCCTAAGGAGTTGTCATATGTGTACCAACTCTTCCTCAATTTTCTCCCTTTGGCACACAACATTATCAAAATCCTCGAATGTGAGATCTTGGATCATTTGGGCCACCATGTTCGCATCATGCTCAGTGATCATGTATTCTGGGGGCATTTTGTGTTCCTTCGCCTTCTTGCACGTACCCCCCATCTATATTATTAGCTTCTTAGTCTGACCTTACTCTTGTGGAGTAACACTTGATGTAGTTCCCTATGCTGCCTCATCCTGTTTCTGTTGTACCTGGGGTGCCTATGTGTTGTTCTTATTCCCCGTCTGGGTGTCTGTCTTGGATGTCCCCCCTTTTTTTGTTGTGCCTTGTTCTGAACCATCCTTCGTTTCTTGGGCACTGTTACCTCCTCGACAGGTGTTTGTTCCTATCTTACCTCCTCTTCCTCTATCTCTGTGGATATTTCCCGAATGAGGACTAGAATCCTCCAGTCATCTTCCCAATCCTTAATGACCATCTCTATGTCCGCCTCCTTGATGTAGTAACGTAATTGTAGCCATTGATTGTCAGGATCTTTCCACGCCTAGATCCACATCGCATGTCTAGTGACTTTGAAATTGGCTATGCCCTGATGCTATGTGATTGCTTCCGATGTTACCCTCCAAGTATTGGCAATGTTGTCGTGTATGTCATTGAGATAGTCTTCGAATATGATTGCATTCATTTTTTTGTTCTTTGAGTCTGAAGCGGCTTCGAGCGATAAGTATCGCGCTCCGTGGTAGAGTTTGGGTCTAGTGGCAAAAAAAGAATACTTCGGCTCCTTCCATCCAATCAAGGCTATCAGGATGAGTAGCCATGAATAATGGAATTATGTCCCCAGATCCTATGCATCCTTCTAGTCGTCTAGGAACAGATTCAACAAATAAGGGGCCCAACTGAGTGTGGTGCCCTCGGCACACTGTGCTACAACTACAACAAACCTGGCTCGGACTTCCTCCTTGCGACATTTCCTGAGTAATTTGCATGCCATAATTTTTTTGGCCATTCTTGTCGCGACGTCACTAATACGCCTGATGATGATTCTGCATGACCCCCTTTCGGTGCCATATGGTTCGGTGTCACTCTAATCCTCAAAACCTTTGAATATGTGCATTTAATTTTTTTTTCTTCTAACGTGTTCTTGGACCTTATGTCTTTCCACTTGACCATACCTAGGGGGAATGACAGGATGCCCTAGTAAGCTGGTACCCATATGGTTTGAGTTTCCACTAGGGGGATTCATGAAAGGCCATCGTCCGCTCCCACCATACTTACTACTTTTCATCCTTTTCCCTCTCATCCATCCCATTACACTGGTTCGGGCATTGGGTTGGCCAAATATCTAAGGGTTGTACCTTACCTTGTGCAAAGAAGGGGCTAAAGGCCTAGAGGGTAAAAGTAGCTGGCAAAAGATAAAATCCAAAAGAATGAAACCTTGAGATGCTTCGCCCAGGGATCCCCGAGAAAGAAATAAAAAGATTCTCAGTAAGAAACAGAAGGACCCATAGAAATAATAAAACAATATCTACTTAGAGGATAGGGGGTCTCATCACGAGCTAGCCTATTAGGTCCATGGGCATGTAGCGGTATGACACTGCCGATAGTTGGTCACCACGCCAGGGTAGTGTCTGTTAGTGGCATAGCCAAGAGAAAGGGGGTCTCATCACGAGCTAGCCCTCTCATTTCCATGAAATGCTTGTGAGTAACATTGCCACCACTAGTCACCATGCCAAGGTAGTGTCCCCTAACTAGCCTCTTGAAAGAAAAAGAAATAAGAGTAAAATATGAAAGGCATGAATGGGCTTGGAAACATTTGCATCCATGAAAAGGTACAACTCACCCTCTTTAGAGGCATCCACAGGTAAGCCATGCATTTCCCTGTTATCACTGCACCCCTTGCCTATACATCCCTTTACCATCTCACCCACTCACATGGCCTAGGTTTGACTTCTCCTGCAAACATCCCACATCCAATGAGCATTAGCCCAATAGGACGTCCTAACGTTCCCTCCAAACTTGGATTGCAGATTATCATAACGTCTTTGAGCACTTGTCTAGGTAAAGGGGGTTTTATGCACATGTTTAATAACTTGATGATTAGATGTGATTGGTATTGCTACGATCCCTCTGACTTATGAGCCCATGGAGAGCATATCCTTTGATGTTACAGGGCCACACTCAATGGACAGGTACCAGATGGATTGGTACACATGGGGAGATGGTTAGTTCGGACCTCCATGGGGATGAAAGCCCAACAAATGGATGTTGAGACCCCAGCAGGGGGTAGGGACATATCACAGGATTTCACCAGAGAGAGAGGAGGAGGTTTCACCAGGGGCAACCTGGCAGGCCTTGACCCAGGGGGGTTGTGCCCTTTCCACCATGATGTAGGCCTTGGAAGGCCCATGATGTCATCCAACGTTTCGGGATGTTTTGGAGACAGTTGTGTGTCAAGTGGCATGTGTGGCAGGTTCTTGAGGCCCAAGAAGGCCTAACGTTTTCTCCAGGAGGCCAACATTGCCTGAAATGGGACTAACGTCACCCTAAAAGGGCATGCCATCATGTTAGCAACATTTTTTAGGGTTTTATCATGTTATTTAATGTAAAAACTGGATATTATTTGAAAATCCCTCTTATTTATCATCATCTTTCACTCACACTTGTGAGGTCTGAAATTTTTTCCCTACTTAGGGTTTTATGACTGAAATTTAGTGCGCACTTGTTGGAGGAGGCTAATCTTGATGTTTTTTGGCATTTCTTGGTGGAAAGTCTTCAACTAGGGCATATGCTAGATTATTCTTGGTGAATGTAAGTGAAATTCTACAATTCTTCTTTCTTTTGAATGGTTATAGTATATTTACTTTGCATTTTACTAAGATTATGGAATTTCTATCTTAAAACCCTAGGATATTAAGCACATGTTATTGTCCTTATCTCAATAGTTATTCACCTACTAGATTTTGCCAAGAAGTCACTTTTCCTGAAGCCATTGCTAAGGGCCTTGCCATTGCAACACCCTAGCATTTATTGCTTCATATTAGCCGTCATTTTCTTCATATTTGAGTTAAAGAGGGAGGAAAATCTACTAAGGCCTAGGGTTACCTACACCTTAGTAGTTATTTTCCTCTGGGGTTTGGTGGTTGAAGCCTTGGCTTACCAACACTTCAACTATCAACCTCTCTTGTCTTTGGCTCTCCTATTATCATCATTTTCCTTCAACATGTGTTGACACTTTATTGACTCCATTCTCCCTAAAAGAAAGCACTAGTCTAAGCCCTCCCTTGAGTAATTGATCAACTCAACCTTCAAAACCTACTCTTTGAACAACCTACTAACACTTTCTAACCCTAGAATAGCCTAACCTACTAATAACATTGTTGTTGTTACTAAAGTAAGCTACAACCATTAGATGCAGCATTAAAATCTCAAGAAAACAATTGTAAAGGTTGAATTATACTTTGTCGTATGTGCTTCTTTCAAATGCTAATGTTATGACTTCAATGGTTAAGGGTTTTCAGTCATTTTGAAGCTATTTTCAAGACATTTTATGTGAAGTATTGCTCTATAAAAATTGTTGTTATAATATTTTTGTTTACTTCATCATATTTAGAATTTTTTTTTTATTAAGAAAGTCCATGGTTTTATGAAGTGCTAACCAGCAAGTGCACTCGCAAATATTTTGTTTTCTTGTTGATTTGTTTCGGGAAGGTACACTTCTGACATATTGTCTCTTCATTGGTTATTAAAAACAGACTTTCTGATCGGTGGTGACTTGTAAGAGGGGACCTTTACCAAGCTACTTTGACTTTACCTTCTCAAAACCCCAGGTCACCAGGTACATCTCCCATGGGCCTACCACCCTAAATAGAAAGAGACATCCTATTGAGGTGACAGTGATAGGATAGTCTCCCGTTACGCCAATTTGCTTTCCATTTTACCTCTTCTTCTATCAAAGTAAAAATTGTGTGATAACATTTTGGCACCGTTGTCGGTGACCACTGAGTCAATATTCCTTAAAGTACACTTTTTCGGTAAGCCCTTATCCAAAGAACTTATCTTACAAGCTTACCTGGCAACTCCACCGAGGATGATACCCTCATTCCTTTGATAATTTCAAGAAAATTATATGGCGACTCCACTAATGAGGAAGCCAAGAATGGCTTCTCAATGGGACCCGGGGAATTTCAAACCCCTAGACATGAGTAAAATCCAGGTATACACTAGGAAAATGCCACCCAGATATGAAAAATGGATCCCGAGATTCACTGGTAATGATGAAGAAAATCCTAATCAGTGACGATGGTGAAGACCTTGCAATGAAACTTTTCTCTGCTACTCTTCATGATAATGTTAGGCGATGGTATGAATACCTCCTTGATTCTAGTATTGCCACCATGGATCAATTGGAAGAGGTTTTCCTCGAAAAATGGGATCCTTGTGTTTTGTTGATAAAACTAAATTACATAAAGAAGAATAAGAATGAAACTGTCATGGAATTTCATGATAGATTTGAAAGGTTATTACAATAGATCCCACTATGCCATCACCCATCACACGACTTTATTCTTTTTATTTACACCAGAGCCTTTATGGGACAAATAATTTTCCCTATCAAAGACAAAGCCCCTAGAACAATCCATGAAATTTATAATATGCCTACATAAATTGAAGCCAACACCTCCTCATTCAAGGAACAATCCTTTGTTCCAGAAGTCAAGGCTTGTGATCCCAGAGACACCCCAGATATTCCCAAGAGAGTACCCTCCCTTGAGACATCTGTTGAAGAGGATTTAGAACAAGACATCAGTCAACAAGAGGTTGAGGAAGGGGGTCTTAATGGAGGTTACCAATCCCATAATGAAGAACAAGAATTTACTCATGCTTCTGCCGAAGACATGCCAAAGACAATGAAGATATGGTTAAAGAGTGAGAGCCTGAAGATATCAAACACGATGATGAAGTATCGATATGTACTCCTCCCTATGATGAAGCCATCCACGAACATATTCCTCCTACACAAGAAGAATAGGATGAGGTTAGTCACTTTCCTTTTCAGGATTTTGATAATACCTTATTCTATGATTCAGAGAGTGAAGGAGAAATGGAATCCTTGGGCAAGGTAGATCCTCCTTGTTGTGCAGTTTAAGATGTAGAAGCAAGTTTT
>SNQJ01S0158685.1:0-21967 GCA_010110895.2 Picea sitchensis
ATGGTCAAGTGGATTAGTGTAATATCCAAGCAGTCATCAGAAATGAAAGGAACCTAATGCATATATAAGAAGGTTATAACAATCAAATATGACACATACCATGATACCTCGGACCAATTACCTCATGGAGCAAGAGTCCTCTCTGATGCAAGCCTAGGCCAGTGGTGATGGAAACTGCTACTGCTGACAGGACAAATCTGACGAAGAAGAAGAGATATGGGCCCTCCAGGGCCATGCTCAAGTCAATCCCACTCTCGGTACTCCATGTCTAGGACCATGTGGGCCTCGAGACATGATCTCCTAGTTATCCCTAGATATCGGGGATAACACTCCACATAGGCTTCTATGGAAATAAAACATGACTCTTTGGGTCTCCTGTGTGTTGAGACATCTCAGAAGCACTCCCAGAGGGTCTTTCCAATATAAGACCCTCTCAATAAGGCAATATCTGATTTCTTTGAGCTTTAAATCTCTTTCCTTGTTTTTTCCCATTCCATCAGGGGGTCTTAACTCTTGTAGAAATATATAATGTTTCCATACTAGGTGCATTCTACCAAGAGGGGATTGTTCTGAGAGCTTGTATCGGACAACTCGGCCTACTGATTTTCTGAACAAGTCTGGACGAAATTTACCCCCAAAGCCTTAGAGTTGGATTCAACCAGGAGCTTGGATAAACCTTGGCCTTTAATGAGCTTGGTGGGTTTTATTTCAAGATAAAACTCAAGGGTTTTGGCAATCCACTTGCTCCTCCTCCCGTCTATGTCAGGCTAGATAAGAATGTCCTTCACAGAAGCTTAAGGAACATATGCAATGACCGTTGAGTGTAGAACATAGACTCTGAATGCTTTGAGAGATTTTACTAGGGCATAGATTTGTTTCTCCATGATTCCATATTTGACCTCTGCGTCCCTCAATGCTCTGCTAAAAAATGAAATAGGCTACTCCAACCCTTCATCATTTTTCTATAGTAGGACAACGACCATTGTACAAAACAAGTAAAATAAAATATTAGGAAATCCTTGGAATAATCAGGACTGATAAGCACAGGTGCTTCAATTAATGCCTTTTTGATTTGGTTGAAGGATTCCCTGGGTTCAACAGTCCATCTTACTTCATTTCCCCTTCTGATCATGGCTGTGATATGCTTTACTAATTCGACAAAGTTTGAAACAAACCTCCTCAAATAATTAATTTTTCCCAGGAAAGTCTGGACCTCTTTTTTGGATCTCGAGAGTGACAAGGTTTGGATTGCTTCAACTCTGCTGGGATCAATCCTGACTCCCTCAGCTGATACTATGTGACCTAGCAATTTTCCCTCCTTCATAGCATATAGGGACTTCTTGGGATTGAGGGAGAGACCAAACTTTCTACATTTCAAGAAAAATTTCCTCAGATGACATCAGTTCTCTTTATCATATCTAGAGAAGACTGTGATGTCATCTAGATAGATCACCACAAACTAATATTTCTCCCCAATGAAGGCTATGTCCATGGCTCGATGAAAAATTTCCCCTACATTCATCAATCCGAAGGGCATTTTGGCATACATGAATGTACCCCAAGGAGTGGTGAAGGTTGTTTTCTCCCTGTCTTCAGGCAGAACAAAGATCTGATTGTAGCTAGAAAATCCATCAATCATTGAAATCCTAGAGGGCCCTATTACCCTTTTCAATAAATGTTCCATCTTTGGTAGAGGGTAATTGTACTTCTTTGAGCTCCTGTTCAGATTTCTGTAATCAACAGAGAGTTTGATTTCTCCACTCTTCATCCTTACTGGGACCAGGTTGGCCACCCATTCAGAGTATCTTAAGGGGACAATGATTTGGGCATCTAACAACTTCTTCACCTCTCTCTCCATGACAGGCAACAACATAGGATTAATTTGTCTTAGCTTCTACCTGAATGGCTTGGCCTCCTCTTTCAGTGGGGTCTTGTGATCAATGAAAGATGTGTCATATGTCTCGAGGTATTCATAGGTCCATGCAAACACCTTAGCAAATTCCCTTAATAACTCAGTATAGTCGGCCCTCTTTTTTTTTGACAGGCTTCTTGACAACTTGATGAACTTAGGATGCTCCTCTATGCCAATATTGCATTCCATTACATCAACATTATCATCTGAGACTTTACCCTTTACTACCACATCATTTCTATCAAAAAGCCTCTCCAAAGGAACCGGTCCCTTTGGAATGTGATTTCTAGGCATCTGAACAATATGATGATCAACAATCTTATTTAAAAAATCCTCAGGGTGAGGATCACCTTCGGGATCATGATATTTATCAATGTGCAATGAAAAAAACTCATCAACATACTCAAGGAATTTTATGATTTCCAGATCATCCTCGAATACCTGACAATGCTTAACATTGTCAGGTACAGAGTGTCTGTATTTTACTTCTATATCATACCTGATCTTGGGAGGTAGAGGGGCTTTGAAATTGCTTGCTGAAATAGCCAGATAATCAGCCACAATGTTTTCTCCTCTTGGAATAGATGATATGTTGAAAGCTAGGAAAAAACTGTTAATGAGGTCCCATACTTCATTCCTGTAGTTTCTGAGCCGAGGGTGTTTGGCTTGATAGATGTTTCTAACCTGCTGGATGATTAACTCATCATCACCAAACACTGATATTTATTTGATCCCCATGTCCTTTGCATCCATCAAACCCAAAACAAGAGCTTCATACTCTACCACATTGTTGGTAGCTTCAAAATCTAATTTGTATGACAGAGACGTGGTTTCTTGAGCAGGGGACACCAGAATTATTCCAACACTTTCTCCATCTTTAGAAGAATCTCCATCCAAGAACATTTTCCACATAGATGTAGTTGGGGGACGTGCTCTGTGAAAAGAAATTGGCTGCTCTCTGATTTGAAGGGGAGGCTCAGGGGTGTTGGTGAGCTGCAACAAGTTGGATCCCAAATCAGTGTCAAGGGAAAATATGGGATGATTGGTGGGATCTGCCTCATCACTGACAATATAGGCCAATTGATATTCTCTATACAGTTTTCTGTGCTTCCCTCCAAAGACTAGGATGGTGGCATACGTGAGGTCCATCTGTAATGTTCCTCCAAGATTTTTAATCCAAGATCTTGACAATAGCATGCCAAACTTGGGAGGAACATCATCTACCACAATTTCCATGACCACGCTCTTCATGGGCAGCTGAAATAGGGACACCACCAGGTATTTTATGACTCCAAGACATTGCACCCTCCTTGAATCAAAATAGTACAAATCATGATAGGCCTTTGTTACTTCCAGTCCCAATTCTTCCATGACTGTTTTGGGCATGAGGTTATGGGAAGCCCCTGAATCCATCAGGCAATTATGCAACACCTTATCATGTATGTTCAGGGATGTATAGAAGGGAGGTGATGAATTATCTCTGTATTCTACCATGGGGCCTAGGATGACTGCTGAATTTTCATCTTGGAGATTTACTGAGTCTGTGGAAAGATGAGGTGGATCGGACAACAACATTTTGGAGAGGGACCTTTTGAAACCTTCTTGTTTGACTAGCTCTGAAAGGGGCACAATAATTATGATTTTCTAAATTTCATGCTCCAAACTAAAGGAGGAAGGAGGCTTAGGAATTTCCTTCACTTCGAGGACAGGGTCTTTGGCTGTTGGACAAATATTCTGAGTTTTATTTTCCTTGGTAGTGATTGCTTCAGGCTTAGCATGCCTTTCTGCTAAGAGAGGCCGATCAGGGATATCAGACTTCCCTTATTTCTTCTTTGACCTAAGATTGTATATGTTAGGACTGCTGTCTTTGGCATTCTTCGCCTTAATCAGTTCATTGATTTAACTGTTCATACGGGATTCTTCATATGCATATTGAGCCAAATGGGGGAAAGGGGAGGTGTCTTCAATACAGTGAATTTTAGTGTCTAGTTCTTCTTCTTCCCCTTCCTCATCATTGACCAAGTTATTTTGGAGAGGGGCTTGAATCCTTTGATCATCCCTATCTTTGCTTCTTTGTTCCCTTGACATAGTTTGGGGAGCATTGTCGTTGGGCCTCCTAAAGTATCTGTTATCAGTATTTTGGGGATTTCTGTACATGGGCTTCCCTTCTAACTCCAACCTTTCCATCCTAGTCGAAAGCAATTTTAATACCTTAGTCATTTCATCCATTTGAGGGGGAAGGGAAAAGGAACTGGATGTGGAGGATTCAGATCTCCTTTTGGGTATGTCGTTATCAACTTTATTTCTAAGTAGATCAACAACCAATATATTCGACTCAACTTCTACAGCCGCATCCTACATGTGAGCCATGGAAGTGGCTCGTCTTTCCCTCAACAAGAGGTAGAAATCAGGGTCAAAAGCACTGGCATATGTGATTTTAGTTGAAGCTTCTAAGGGATTTATCTCAGCAGGGATCTTATGGTACATCTTATTGAATCTCTTGGAGAAATCAAAGACAAACTCTCCTTCCTTTCTCTTCAAAGACCCAAACTTTGTCATGTAATACATGAAGTCTTTCTTATCTCCCCACTGTTTCAAGAAGTTGTTATCCAAAGCCTCTATCCCATTGATAGATCCAGGAGGCAGGGCCCTAAACCACTTCCTAGCCTCACCTTCAAGGCTATGCACAAAAAATCCTCATCCATACGTCTGCATGCATGATGACATGATGATCTGTAAAACTGTAAAATGATTCAAGGTGTTATTTTGCAGTTATGTCTCCCTCACCTATAAACTTGGGCAACTTCTTGATGTAGCCATATACTGGAAGGGAATTGAGAGGCTGGGGCAACACAAGGCGAGCATATCTAGCAGCTATTATGGCCTCCATCTTGGTCATGGGGGGGGGTTTCTCCTGCCATATGAATGTTTGGTGGAGGAGATCTAGGAGGGGAAGGAGTTCGAACAGGGGAGACTGGAATTGCGCTTCCAGGTTGAAAGGGAAACAATGAAGGATTCAAATAAAAATATACAGGGCTCAAAGGAGAAGAGGTTGGTGCAGGTACAACAGAAGGAATAGTAATAGGAGGAGGGGTTTCAAAACCTGGGGTAGGAAAGTATTTCGGATTCTTGGGTATAGACTAGGTTGCAATGTTGGGAGAAATAGGAGTGACAAATCTCTCTCCTTCTAATCCAAGATTAGGAGGAGAACACTCAACATGAATACTCCCAAAATTCAGAAAATGAGAAACTCCAACAAGAGGTTTGATAGGAAACTGAGAAGCAACTATTGGAGTTTCTAAAAGAGGGTCATGAGAACTATCATAAATACCTAGTTCAACAACTGAATCTCCTTCTTCAAGGGCCTTTCCCTTTCTAATAATTTTCTCTGAATCTGCTTTAGGTGTAACTAGCGGCAACTGTGGATGAGACCACGTGTGTCTACCTCTTGAAGCCACAACTGAAACAATAGGTTCGCCACAGTGGAGTCGTTACAATGGAGTCGCCAGGTGCACAGTAGTAATCTTGTAGGGATCTGATGCCTGATGCATCCTCAAAATCAGAGGCTCAATGTCGTTCAATCCCAGGGAAAATATTCAACTTCGTTCCCGATAACGACGCCATAAATGTTATCACCAGAAGTCACTCCTGGATTGCAGTAGGAGTAAGATTGATACCCATCAGTTTATGTCACAATTTGTTTATAAAGGGTGATCGAAACTGAACAGACTTAGAATAATATCGTTAGAACTCAGAATCCTGGACTGTGCTATGCATAAAGAGGTGAGGTCTTGGTTTAACTTCAGACAGTAAGTTCAGTAAGGGTGAGTAGGAAGAAGACTTCGGTGAGAAAAGGTAAAGGTTTGTTGTAGGCATCAGGATTCCAACAACCTCAAAGAGGAATAACTTCAACACAAGAACTTATTGTATTCAAATGTGAGAACACTAAAAGAAATCGTAACAGTGTTAAAATTAAACATCTATCATAACACATCCATAATGATTCATGTGAATCAGTCAATCATGAACTCTTTAAGTATTAGATGGAAACAATATGGAGTAAGGAAGTTGTTTGTCATTAAACAAGAGGTATCAGAGACATATACATAACTAGGGAAACTAGTGCTTCATCCAAACATTACAATAGGGAGCTTAGCTTTACCATCGATACCTACAAAAATATAAAAAATGCCTACATATACTCAGACTGGCTCTGACTGTCTAAGACGCGATCAAGTCATAAATTCAAGGATTTACGTTGCTCAACTTCTCTTGTCAGGTTGCGCATGTAGATGTTGGGCAGATTGCCCATGCAGTCTTCTATCAGACACGATCTCTATCAGAAAGGACTGATAGACACCTCTATGCTTTGTCCATTTATGGACTTCTATTTATGGAAGGAGATGATGTCTCACCCACCTTCCACATTTGCATTAACTGATTCATCAGGATCTGAGAGGCTCTTTGTGAAATCTTCTCTTGAACAACACAACAGACTCACCTTGGTTGCTGCTTCTTCACTGGACTGCTACAAGGAGGCCCAGTCTGCAGTCGTGGATGAGGATCTGACAGGGGTGAAGATAACACAGGGCACATGACATAAGATGGTGAATAGGTGGTGGACAGGAAATGACGATTTAACATGCTTGGTACGAGAATGAGATGGGGGGAGGCCATATGGATGGAAACACAACAACTAGGACATTGGATGACAAGGTGACGTGTCATGGGAAGGTGATGAGGTGACCAAAATGCATCTGGTGAGGGAGCAGGGGACTAGAAACAAGTGGGAGTGGTGTGGGGTGATGATGCAGGGGCATATGTAAGGCTGCAACAGAGGATGGGATGAGACCATCTGCTAGGGAGGATGCAATGGGCGGAGGTGAGATACAGAGTGGAGGACAGATGGTAGAGGGAAGTGAAGGCGGTAACAGAGGCGATAACAAGCTTTAGGCAAGAGGGGGTCTGACATCACGAGAGGGTGTCACGATAGTAGGGGTCCCACATTCAAAACCACCTCATTACGGACGCCCCCCCCTCTCCCCCCCCCTCCCGATATCACGAGAGGGTGCCATGATATCAGGGGGCCCACATTCAAAACTACCTCATTACGACTCTCATTAAAGGCAAAAAATCAAGGGGGGTCTGGAACGAAACTTCTGTCGAAGATCTGGGTGCACAAATCTCAGCTGCCCAGATCTGGGCACCCCTTACTACTCGTTCCGAATCCCCTCCCGACCCCTTTGATAAAGGTAGAATGACAAAGGGGGTCTGGAATTGATCCTCGGCTGCAGATTTGAGTGTGCAAGTCCAGGCCGCATAGATTTTCTTGCTCCTTAGTATCATGCGCTCGGGCCTCCAGAGTTAGGAAAGTGGGTTTTGACCCACATTCTCACCAATTTTTTTCTCTGGTGCCTTTTCCAAATGCAAAACACCCCTCATACATGATTATGTGATAACACCCTCCAAGGGTTCATAATTCACAAGAATCTTGCCAAGTAAGTCACATCTAATAATTAAACCACCTGAACATATGCATCAAACCCCCCTTTTCAAACTGAACAAATGCTCAAAGACCTTATACAATTTGTCAAATTTAGGTATGGGAGGGGTGTCAAGGAATCCTTTTTGGCCAGTCAATCCCCAAGTCAAGGGTGTTTCCTAAGGGAAACACATCTAAGCCATGTATGATTATGAGGTGGAGTGGGGTAAAAATTCTGGGCATGGGGTTCATGACATAGAAGGGTTCATATTGTCTGATTTATGGATGACTTTGTAGAGGGTGTGTTGCACCTTTGTTTTCAATGTTTTTAATGCAACCTTTCTTCCAAGCCCATTTATTGCCATTAATTAATTAAAGTCCAAAACAATTGGGTACTATAAGATATGGAAAGAAAAGAGTACCACAACGTCACTTGAAGCTAGAGGTACATATAGTTCCATATGCATGGAAAGAAAGGGACAACACATATGTGTACACACCTCAATAGGTGGGAAATCTATATAATGTGAGTTTGATTTTGCAGGTCTTTCAATTATTTTAGGAGAAACATTTCATTGTTCTTAAGAACTCTTGGGTGAACATGTAGAAGGTTGTGATTTAGATTTTATTTTTTTCCAGCTACATTTCCCTCTGGGCCTTCAGGGCCTTCTTCCCATGAAATGACAATCCCTTCTTAGTCCAGTACACCTGAAAGTGACAAAAGATGAGGGGATGAAAGGGAATAAGTATGGAAAGTGATAACTATGATCGAGAATGTATGATGACTCTTCAAGGAACCCCCCAATAGCCCGCTATTCCTGAAGGTGACAACTTACTAGGAGGGACTGACACCCACCAAGGTTAAATAAGAAAAATAGTATAATTTCCAATCAAACATTTTGTAATCAAGAAAGAACTATTTGCAACATATTCAAATGATTTTATTATTACGGTGACACTTAACATGATACCAATATTATTGCCTCATGGAGCAAGGCTTGCTGTCCTCCGAGGCTAGGCCGATGTGAGGGATGTTACTTTGTTGTCGGTGATGTATGGTGGTGCATCAATGAATAGGAGGGACCCTGTAGGGTATTATATTCAATATGGCTCTATAAACTCCATGTCTGCTACCTTTGGGCCTCAAGACATGATATCCATAATTACCCCTAGTGTGTGGGGGTAACATTAGGATCCTACTGAGGGACATGTGCTCACCATAGAGCACATGAGAACCTCAACATCTTTGGCACGACCTGTGCCTACATAGTCAAGAAAAATGTTAGAGTGCCTAGGGTGGTTTTATCACCCCTTGTTCTTATAAAAATGATCAAATCCATAAGTAAATGATAAAAGAAAAATTCTATTCTGACATGTTGATAAAAACATGTAAGTATGATATAGAAATGATGCAATATGAAAAGAAAGGAACATGTGAATCATATACATGTATGCAAATTAATCTAAGCTAAATGGAAACTCTATTATCATGATATGAAATATGAAACATATATAAAATGATATGCAAGATGCAAATTCCTACCTACCTACACTAATTGATGTTAGTCTCACTACTAGGTATAATCATATAACTAGTATAACCATGCTAGAATTGTATTGCAACCTCTACCTTTGTGCTTCATCATAAACCAAAACAAGCACAAGTCAAGCAAAAAAATAACATGAGTTAGAGCATACAATATATCATAGTCAATCAAGAAATATAACTCATAGAGGCAGGAGGGAGGGACAAAATCATACAAAGAGGTAGAACCACATCCCTTCTCCATACATCCTAAGACAAGGCCAAGATAATTAGGCAAAGGAATATCCTCATCCTCAGTTACAAGGCCATCAACATAAGGTTGAGAAGAAATGATGAGAAGGAACCTATAGAAAGTTATATGGTTGTCTATGGGAAAAGAGAGTCCAAGGTAAGGGATGAAACTAGGCCTATAGAAAAACGTTTTCTCCCAACCAAAGGATTGTTGATTTTGTGTGTGAAACTGAAATGGTATACACCAAGCCAAAGGTTGGAAAAAACTCCACTTGATAGGAAAGTGACCATCATGAAATGAACCCCCAACCATATCTATAGTAAAATGGCAAGATGAAAGAAGAGGAGGTTGGAAATTCTCGTCACAAAAATTCTTCTCTAGGCAAGCCATGTCCTCACCCTTATCAAAATTAGAGCACAACAATGGTTGAAAAGTCTCTTCATAGGGTAAATACAAGTGCTCAAAATGATATGTATCAAACTCCTCAAGGTATGACAAAAAATAATTATGAGAATTCTGCAACAAGTCACCCTTGAGTGGATTGAAAAAATCGGTAATCATGTCATCCTAATGTTGCCAAAAATATGAATTTGTAGTAGTTACACATGGTTGTTGTAAAGGAAATGATTTAACATGAAATTCAATATCATAAATGGGATTTCCATCATAGAAATCACATCCCATTTATGTCTCCCAACATGTACAAACTCATCGATATTCGTTGACCATATCATCACTTTCATTATAACATGAAGGGTTTAAAACAAAGAATCATCAAAAACCTGAAAAGGAAAATGACTAACCACGTTGTCTTCTTCTTCTGTAGTATGAATGAAATCTTGGATGAATTCATCGAGTGGAGGAGCAGAAACCAAGGCTTTGTATTCATGAGTAGCCTCTTTGTGGATTAGTTCTTCAACATTTTCGTAAGGAAACTCATGTTCTTCTTGGTCATTTTCCTAATGGTTCACCTCTTTAAGTTGTTGTTCTTGTTCTTGAATCAAGTCTTCATTGTCTTTAATATAATCATGAGTAAATTATTGATCGTCCTCATGGGATTGGTATTCCTTTTCATGGATTTATTCTTTCTTGTCAAGGGACTCTTCACTTTCCTCATCAGGGCTAGGAAATAACCATTCCTTTTGGAGGGCCATCATGATATCGTCGAAGGTGTCTTCATACATTTGTGTTAGTGGGGACCACCTTCTGAGGAACTTTTGGATGAAGATATCAATACAAGTTATACTCCTCGGACTGAGAATATTCTCAACCCAATCCATTTATTTTGTTTCTAGAGATAAAAAAATGAGTCTTATCATAATACCTTGATGTGTTACTTTATCTCTGAAACACACTTTATGAAATTCATAACATGAGGAATAGTCAGGGATGACTATTCCTCACTAGATGGAAATGCTATAGATTTCGGACTCCCTAAATATGACCTCTAAAACCCATAAAAATACTACCAAAATGTAGATCAGGGGCTATATATGACTTATGGAGCAAGTTTGGGACCAAACTCCCTGAGAAAACCCTCCAACGCACTTTCCCTCAGAGGACTGGTGTGCCCTCCTTCAATAGATTCTCCCTCCTGAAGAAATAAATAGATTTGCAAGTGGAAACCTCCAATAAATGATGGAAAAGGGCGCTATGGGGATGACAATCACTCTTGTAATGACTTTCCCTAAAAATATGACCACCAAAGAGAATATCAAATGCTTCTCCTTCAGCTAGTGTGCCCCACCTGATGGAAAAAACATGTCAAATGTGCCTTGCTTGCACAAATCTCTCATGAAATGGATCTAGACTGAATAGAATGGTGAGGGAGGAATATTTCACCTCCTTGACCAAGCTTGGACCAGGAATAGAGGGACATTTCAACTCCTTTCTGGTCTCTAGGGTTTATTTACTCAAAACCCTGAAAACGTAAGTTGCATAGCTCAATAACTTAAGAGAATAATAATCCAGAATGAGGAGTGAGGTGCCCTCCTCTTCCTTTTATAACTCCACCATATAATTCATTGTTGAGTTGCTTTTTCATTTGCTAAGGTTATTATTTTAATTTTTCCTTTAATTTACATAACCTTTTTCCCTTTTAACTCATGTCACTTTAATAATATAACATTAGTTCTCCTAGTGAAATTTCCACACCTCAAATTCCCATTTTTTCACCTTGGACTATAGTCTAGAGGGGTAGCTAGACCACTAAGTCCTCATTTTCTCATCTCAAAGAGAAGGGGATATTACAATCTCCCCTATTAGAAATTTCTTGCCCACAAGTAATGTCGATCCTGTTTGGTGTAATACCTACTCACTTTCCCAGGTAGCATCTTCTATAGGCAAGTCCTTCAATTTAACCAAATATTCTTTAAATTCTTCGCTCCTTAGTTGTTTCACCCTGGTTTCTATGATGTCTTCTGGAATCAAGAATAGATTCCCTTCTTCATCAATTGGTGGAAATTTCACATTGGTTGTCACATGTTTCCCCAATGCTCTTTTAAAGTAGGATACATGGAAAACATTGTGAATTTTACTCCTTGGTGGAAATTTTAGTTAGTATGAAACTTCCCCAATTCTTATTTGCACTTCATAAGGTCCATAGAACCATAATTTAAGTTTCTCGACACCACTCTTCTTGTTAGATGATTTCCTGTAGGGTTGCAACCTTAAGTACACCATGTCACCAACCTCAAAACTACACTCCACCCTATTTTTTTTCAAGATACAATTGATGTTGGTTTTGTGCTCTATGAAAATTGTCTTTGAGCTCTCGAAGGATGTCCTGGTTAAACTGTATCCACTCCTTTTCCATAGGAGCACTGTTATATTTGAAAAAAATATCCACAAAAGTAAGAGGCTCGTAACTGTACAAGGATTTGAAAGGGGACATACCAATAAACATGTGGTGGGCGGTGTTGTAGCAATAATCACCCAGGTAAAGCCATTTGACCCAATCCTTTTGCTTCCCTGCTACATAGTTTCAAAGATATCCCTCCACCCACTTGTTTACAATTTCTATTTTCCCATCTGTCTGTGGATGGTAACTAGTGCTAGGAGTCAAATCAGTGCCCACCAACATAAATAATCCTTTCCAAAATATGCTCATGAATTTGATGTCCCTTTCACTCACAATGGTCTTAGGTAAGCCATGTAACCGAAAGACCTCTTTGAAGAATAATTCATTCACTTGTGATGCACTGTAGTTCATGTAGATGGAAAAAAAATGACTGAACTTGGTTAGAAAATTCACTACCATGAATATACAATCCTTACCTTGTGCTCAAGGAACACCTGTGATGAATTCCATTGATATTCTTTCCCATTTTCTCTCTTGTAAAGGAAGTGGTTGTAAGAGCCCTGTTGGATGAGAATGTTCATATTTATTTTGTTGGCAAGTAGTACATTCCCTGATGTGGTGCATGATGTATCCCTTGAGTCCTTTCCAATAGAAACTTTCTCTTATTTTCCTATAAGTCTTAAGAAATCCTTGGTGTCCTGCCACTGGTGGGTCATGGAATGCTTGAAGCACCTTTATTTCAAATGAAGATTCTGGAACTAGATAGATCCTCCCTTTGTAATAAATGATGTCATTCATGAACCTGTACCTGTCATCCTGTAGTTTTCCATCCATCAAATCACATACAAACTTGCTTTTAGAATACTCCACTAGTAGTTGGGACTTCCATTCAACTGATATTTTTGTCATGGAATACGTTGAGGGTATTCTTGATAAGGAAACTTTTACTACATTATTCTTACCCTTGAAATATTCTATATCAAATTTGTAATCTTGGATATTTCTTACCCATTTTCATTGCCTCTCGTTAAGGTCTTTCTGGCCAAAAAAATGTTTGAGGCTATTGTGGTCAGTCCTCACCACAAATTTTGCTCCAACTAAATATTTCCTGAATTTAGACAATCTGTGCATTATGGATAACATTTATTTATCATATATGGTATTGAGAATCTTAGGACCCCTCAATTTGTGGCTCTCATGGGAAATATGATGCCTATTCTTCATAAGGATGACCCCAACTCCTTCCCTTGATGCATCACACTCTAGTATGAAAGGTTGAGAGAAATCAAGTAGGGATAGTACAGGGAAATTACTCATTACTTTATTCATCCTCTCAAATGTAACCTACACAACATCATTCCAAGAAAATTCCTCCTTTTTGGTTATATCTATCAGTGGTGTGCAAAGTTGGGAGAAGCCTTTGACAAATTTCATGTAGTAGCTTCAAATACAAAGGAAGCATTTAAGTTCTATAATCATCTTAGGAGTGGGCCAATAAAAATAGCTTGTATTTTCTCTTGATGAACCTGTACCCCCTTTGCTCCAATAATGTGTCCCAAGTAGAGAACGTCGGTCATACCAATCTCACACTTAGATTCTTTGGCATATAAGGATTGTTCCTCCATGATTCTCAAGATTTCATCCACATGTCTTAGATGATTCTCCCATGTGTTACTATAGTTCAAAAAATCATAAAAGAAGACATGAAAGTATTTTCTTAGTTGCTTGTTGAACACATGGTTCATACAAGACTAAAAGGTATCCAAAGCATTAGTGAGGCCGAAGGGCATCACAAGAAACTCATAATTCCCAAAGTGATATATGAAGGTAGTTTTATTTATATATTTCTCTCTCATCCTGATCTGATGATAGACATAGTGTAAATATATATTTGTGAAGTATATGCACCATGTAGTTCATCCAATAATTCATCAATTCTAGGGATGGGGTACCTGTTCTTGGTGGTTATTTTGTTCAAGGCCTGGTAATCTATGCACATGTGCATAGTCCCATTCTTCTTTTTCACCAGTACCAATGATGATGCAAACAAGCTTGAGATTGGTCTTATATGTCCCATGGAAGAAACTCCTTGATGGTGCTTTATGTCTCATATTTATTCTTCTTAGGATTCCTGTAAGGTGTGGTTATTACTAGTTTAGCACCCTCCTCCAACTCAATAATATGTTCAAATCCTCTATCTGGCGGTTGACCTGGATATATTGGTTCAAACACCTTTTTGTGCTTATGAAGGATTATTTTCATGTCGGGAGGATATTGTTTGAGAACCCCATTTCTTGTCTCCATAATAAAACATTTAGCTGCATAGGCCACCTCTTCATGTCTGAATATGACATACATCTTATTGGTAGTCGCAATTCTATGTGACTCCCCTGTCATTCCTTTGAGCGTGACTCTCCTCCCATCCTCTGTAGTGAAAGAAATATCCATGGTTTTATAATTGGTGGTGATGGGTCCCAAGGTGCTAAGACATTGTACTCCCAATATAATATTGGTGTATGGAATGTACACCACATAAAAATACTGTGTCAAGGTATACCTTCCAAAAATCAAAATCATCTTTGGGATGTATTTGTCACAAGCCATTTGCTTCCTCCTGCTACTTCTGCAAAAAATCCTTCAAAATATACTGTAGGAATGCACCTCCTCTCCACCATAGCAACATTAATGAAGTTTTGAGAGGCTCCTCCATCAATCAACAAAGTAGCATGTTTCCCTTGTACCACCCATTTCATTCTAAAAGTGTTGAATTTAGGTACTCCACTCATAGATGTAATAATGACTTTCTTGAGGCCTTCCTCAAGAGGTGAGAGAACTTCCTAATTCTGCGCATGAAAGGCTTGTTCGATATATCTGTGGATTAACTACATGTTGTGGATAACTCCACTCTCCTCTTCATCAGACTCATCCTCACTATCAGACACACTAGTAAATTTGGGTCATTTTGCAATGATAATTTTGTTGCGCGCACGACATTCTGTCGTAGAGATGGTGATGAATCTTGGACCCCCAAAACGTCGTGTCACATGTTGTGGAAATTGCGACGACCAAAGAATATTGTCTCCTGTGAGATGACCTAATGTTATAACCCTAATTTGCACCAGACATGCTTATCTAGAATCAGGCCATCTCAGATTCCTTCTTTGCCAAAACACTGAACAACTCTTCTTAAAAATCCCTTTTATAAAGGCCCACGCACCTTGCTCCATTACTACACACGTGTACATGCTAGCTGACCCAAGACATCTCGTGTGTACCTACAAAAGCATGAAAAAAGGAAAGTTGTTGATGAAACACACAACTTTGGGTAAGTTAACTAAACCTTTCGGCCATGCATGGCTGGAAGTTCGACCAAATACCTAGCTTCTTCTAGCCTATAAAAGAAGGGTTAGGGGTTCCATTTGGAGGAGGAGAATCATAGTAAAGAAACTGTACTCGATTGCGCATTCCCTTTGTCCCAATCTTTAGCCATCCTTGTGCAAAGATAAGTATAGAGAAAATAAGTTGGAGGATAGTTGAAGAGGAGCCCAGGACCAGGTTCGTGGAGCAGTGGTCGACTTCATCATTGTAAGTTGATTTATTGAAGTTAATAATAAAGAAGTACTTTTCCTGTACCACCATATGAGGTTTTCATGGTTAATTGCATACATGTTGATTGAAACTCTAACCCATTAATTTGTAGATCAAATGCATGTGGAGTTCTTTGTTTTTCTTGTGTGAATGTAGGTTAGCCTTGGGAGGAGAGCTGCAGTCAAAGAGCGATCAAGCATGAAGAATGATCGATATCAAACGCCCGAAATAAGGTATGCTCACTTGATCTTCTTAACTACGTATTTTCTTAAGAATAATGGGGATTAGGTCTGGGATGACAGTAGAAAGTAGGAATCTTTAGGTCTTTTCTGCATGCATGATAAAATCTTAAGTGCTAGTCTGTAGAGGGATTTCCCACTCACAACAGAATTGGCGACCATACTGGGGATTATCTAGGGTTTCTGGGAATGTTTTTTCTTGGGTATTTTTAAGAACTGGTTTCATTTCTTGTTTTTAAAGTTTCTGCAAAAGTCAGAGCTAACAGAGATTTTGATCTTCCATACCAGTTATCTCTGTTTTTTTGCTTGACTGTATTTTTTTTCTGAGACCCACAGAGGTACACGCGGCCTATATAAGGTTTGCACATGTGTACCCGCGCCCTACATTCTCACAGCCCGTGTGTACACGATAGCTGAAGAAGTGTCAATCGCGTGTATGATTCTAGAAAATTTCTTTTAGAGAGGCAACCATCCTCTTCCTTGTCAGAAGTAATCCTTCTTAGGGGTTTTCTGGAACTCATTCTAGTCTCTGTTTTTTGCAGTTTTCTAGCTTAGGTTTCACCTTATATTGGTTTTGTTCTATGAAATTTTCCTTCAATTGTTTTCTTTTTCTGTCAAAGTAAGTTTGTGAGTCTTCAAGAGATTCTGGTTCTTGATACCAGTAGTCTTTTCCAGTGCTTGATTGATTGTCATTTCATTTTTTGAAGAGTTGCAGAGGTACACGTGGCCTACATAAGGTTTACATGCGTGTACACGTGCTCTGACCTTGCACAGCTCGCGTGCACACGCTGGTTGTTGAACTGTCAACAGCGTGCCTATTGAGAAAATGTTTTGGTTTAAGGAGAGGCAATCATCCTTTACTTGTCAAAAGTTATACCTCTCAGGGTTCTTGGTCTCTGTCATAGTAGTTTTAGCCTAGGTTGGATTCCAACATAACTTGCTTTTTCATTGAAAGTTTTTTTTTGTTTCCTAGTTTTTTTAACTTATTTTTAGCTTGAAATTTTAAGAAAAATGAGTTGCATTTTGAAAAACAATTCCCACTCATGGCCGAGGGGTGGCCATGAATCGTGCATTCATCAATTTCTTTTAGAATCTTTTGTTATTTCTTCTTTGATTGGAAGAAAATATAAAAAAAAAATAGTTTGTTAGATCTCTTTCTTTCCTGGCATTTTCTTTGCCTTGTTAGTTGAAAAAGAAAAGAAATTAGCATAGTGTTGTTTTTTCTTCTCATCTTAAAAAACATTAAAAAAAAAATAAAAAAAAAATATAATCATTCTTTACCAGTGTTCATATAAGTTTCATCATTTTTCGCAAGAGTCTTAACACCATCAGTTGCACTATTGTACCCTTTTGAGTAAATCAAGCCAGTAAAAAGAACGATAATTAAAAATTCATTAGACTTTTTATGTTTGTAGGGTCAACCAACTAGTTTAGGGTTAGGGCCTTGAATTAGGTTGGAGAGGAAACTCTTCAAGGCCATTAAAATCAAACATTTGAGTCTGAGTTAGGGAGTGTCAAAGTCCAGTATTGTGAAAGTTATCTGGGACCCCACTCTAACACAGGGTCTAAACATGAGGTCACGTGCGGAAAGGTAGCAAAGATAACCCCTCCAAAGCCGGACCAATCATAGTGGATAATACATATAGAGGGTTTGTCTTGGGATTCCGTTGATTTCATTTGCCACAGAGCTTCATGGGTCTCGAATCCATTCGAGGTCCTCAATTGTCTTCCAGACCACTTGATTTCGATACCCTTGGCAGGTTTCGAGCTTGATACCCTGCTCATTGTGGTCTACCCAACTGTCGAATGTACACACCTGGTGACTATTCATGAGCTGGAAACCTAGTTGCCTATATTTCTAGTGACATACACAGGTGACTGCGGGGGTATATCGCGGTACCTAGGACATAAATCTGGCCACACTTTGTAGAGTATACCCGGAGGGTTCTTCCGTTTTTGAGTTGCACTTGCACCGGTAAGTTTCTCTAGTGTTGGTTGGTGTAACTGTTCTTCCAACTAGTTAGTCGTTTGTTTGATTTTCCTTTAGGAACTTTTAGTGTGTGCTCTATGCTCCCTAGTTTTCCATAGTGAGTTAGTCAGTCGTGGCTTTGGGTCTCTGACCTAGGGTGGTAGACTGCCCACTCCACCGGTCGTGAGGAATTTTTGGTCTTCCTCTTAGAAATGTGGAGCAACCTTTTTATAGGTGTTGTTTTGATACCACTGTTTCTTCAGAGTCAGTGTGTGAGACTTTTACGGATTTGAATGATCCTGCAAGGGGAGAACTTGTGCATAAGATATTCATGGCTAGATTTCCCGGCAATACCAACCAAGGAGCCCCTTCACAAGGGGATTCTTGTGCTTTTCCCTTCTTCGAAAACATTAGTGTCCCTTTGATGGCCACTTTGTACATTACTGGGTTGAATGTGGGACTACCGGTTTGGTTGGGTACCATTCCAAATGCCTCGAATGCTCTTGACGCTTCTCAGTTAAGAAATTTATGTCATGGGAACCCTGTTGATGTTTCTTTGTTAGCAAAGTTTTCTCCTCCTCCTTCTTCCGCCTATGGTGAAAGTACAGTTACTAGTAACTGGAAGTCTAAAGGAAATAGAAAGAGGAAGAATAGGAAGAAGAAATCACCAACCTCTGCGAGTCATGTTGGAGATAGGTTGAAAACCTCTGCAAGTCACGTTGAAGACCAATACCCAGCCTCTGCAAGTTATGTTGGGGGCACACACTCATCCTCTACAAGTCATGCTGGGGGAAAAAGTCCAGTCACTGCTAGTCATACTGGTAATAGGTCTGTAGCCTCTGCAGGTCATGTTATCGGCCCATCACTAACCTCTACAAGTCATGTTGGAGATGTGCAACCAACCACTGCTAGTCATGCTGGGGGCATTAATTTTGTTGAGAAACCTAGATGGATAGGACATAAGCCTAAGTTCCCTTATAATATTTGCAAGGGAGATCAACTTACTCATTTGTGCCCTAGAATTCCATAGGTACAAAGATTGTGGTCCATGTCTACAAGCTCTTCTAATTTCAAGTCTTCTCGGGTTTCCTCATAGTCTATTCAACCATTGGTTGAGAAAGTGGTCACGCTGATATAGTCATCGGCTGATCCCACTCCTTTGTTGAGGGGTGAGGTGCCTTTATACCTTGTAGTCTCTTAGCCTTTTCAACCATTAGTTGAGAAAGTGGTCATGTCGATGCAGTCATCGGTTGATCCCATTCCTCTTTTGGGGGGTGAGGCACCTTTAGACCATGTATTCCCATAGCATATTCATCCATTGGTTGCGAAAGTGGTCATGCCGATGCAGTCATCAGATGATCCCACTCTTCTTTTGGGGAGTGACGTGTCTACTGACTATGTTTTTAGCATTTCCGATTCAGTACTTTTAGAACAAGGGGGCATTCTTCTCGTTCCGAGCACACCCCCTCCAAGCCCTAGGATGGTTTCCTTTGATTGGAATGACCTTGTTGAGCCTCGTCTTCCTTCTTCCACACCTTTTCAAATAAGGGTTGAAGTTAATTCAACAAACATTTATCGATGTATTGTGGATGAGGGAGCCTCTCCAAGTATTTTATCCTCCTCGGTTTGGAAAGTCTTGGGATCTATTGAGATTGTGTCTTCTTTGCATGAGTTGTTGGCTTTTGACAGACGTCCTAGTGAATATTTGGGGGTTTTTTCCTCAGTTACCTATATCTTTAGGTGGGAAGATTGTCCTTGTTGATGTTATAGTGGTGCAAGTCCTGTTAGATTTCAATATGCTTCTCAGGCGTGATTATGTATATGCTATGAACACTGTGGTATATACGCTCTTCTGGGTGATGCACTTCCCTCACAATGGAAGCATTGTCACTATTGACTAGCTGGCATCTGATAACCACCATCCTAATTCAACATTATTTCAGACTACCCCTTTATATGTTCCTAGCATTCATGTAGACTCTACCTTGCCACGGGTTAATTATATGGTATCTTATCCTTGATGTTCAATTGCTTATGAGAAGGAACCTGTGCAATCATGTTTTCCTTCTCGAGACTTGGAATCAACAATTGATCCATTGGTGTATCCAATGGGGGCATGGGAGCCCTTGCTTCCCCCTCTTGGTATGAGTGATTTTGAGTCTCCTTCTGAATCTGATCTCGTTGTTTGTATCCTCAAGCTCTCGTACTTTTGATTCTTCACTGATAGACTCTACCAGTCCTAGCCAAAACCTCCATCATCATATGGAGTATGGTCAGTTTAATTCACCCTTTGGGACTTTCGACCCTTGTTTGTGTGATTTCTCAGATTTTGAATTGCCTTCAGATGAGGCTATCCTTGAGGCCATGACTAAGGTTTCTATACTGAGGGAGGACTTACACTGTAGTTTGTGTTTTCTTCCCTTTTGGGAGAATTTCCAAGTGGACTATCGAAGAGACTCTTGGTCTGAGCCTAGCAGCGGGCTCTACTTGAACTAGTTTCATACATGAGTTGTAGCCCCTCCGGGTCTTCTTTTAAGCCCTTTTCAGACCCTCTAAACATGAAAATATTGCTGAGTGATCTTGTGGCCTTTCACGCTTGTTAAACTGAAATTTGAAGTCACATCTATCTGACAGTAGTTTACCCCTTTTTTAGTCCGGACGGTCAACTGTACGAACACAGGTATACTCTAAGGAACTTCAATTCTCTGGAAGAGTACTCTCAGGTATCATTTTAACCCTTTTTTCTGGCCTGAGGGACTAAATGTACGAAAAAGGAACCCCCACAGAGTCCATAGTTAAGATCTTTTCAGACTCCCTAAAATTGAAAAGATCGTTGAGTGACCTTATTCTTTCACACTCATTAAAAGGGTCCAGAAGAACATTCCTGATGGAGTCCATAGTTAAGATTTTTTCAGACTCCTTAAAAATGAAAAAATGGCCGAGTGATCTTGTCTTTATCACACTCGTTAAAATGGTTTTGAATAGACTTCGTTTCGGTGCTATTTTAACCCTTTTTCAAACCGACTGGACTACCTTTGAAAAAGGTACCCCAGTGGAGTCTCCTTTTACATTTTTTCAGGCTCTCTAAATATGAAAAACCACCGATCTTACCTTCTCTGGGCTCGTTAAATTCACATCGAAGGACGTTACCATTGTGTGTTGTATTACTCACATTTGTATACGCACGACTTTGGCCTAATGCTGGCTCCATGTTGCTCTCAACTGAACCATCTAAAGCATGCCTTATATGCAACCCCTGTAGCACTTTGCCTCTGCATCTTGACACCTTTGGCCCCTAGAGGATTTTTCCCGAGTGTCCTTAATTTGAACATCAGTCTTGTCCCTGCGCCTTGAACTTGTATGTTTGCAACACTCATTCCTCCTATGTAACATAACATTCTTTTATTCTTTTTCCAAAATTATTGAAAAAAGACAAAAAAATCAAATATACCCCAAAAAGAGGAAGGGAAAAGTATTTTCTTTATTGGAAACATAATGAGTTTCCCTTGGATAAAGCACATCTGTCCGTTTTTTCATCAAACTCTGGGATTTAATCTGACCTTAGGAAGTTGTTCTCGCTACATAGAGCTGTGTCCTCCTCCATTTGGTTATTCTTCCAAACATATGGAGAGTTTGCATTGCCTCCTACCTCGTAAACTTATGTTAATGCCATGCTGCCCGAGTCTCATCATTTGTCGTGCTATTGTCCAAGGGAATTTTTTACCAAGCCTGAGTGGGCCCTGTTATCCCTGATATCTAGGGATAACTAGGAGATCATGTCTCGAGGCCCACATGGTCCTATACATGGAGTACCGAGAGCAGGAGCGACCTGAGCATGGTCCTTGAGGATCCATCTTCTTCTCGTCAGCCAGAATTGTCCCACCATCAGTACCAGCCTCCATCACTACCGGCTTGGCCCTGCATCAGAAAAGGTTCTTGCTCCATGAGGTAATTGGTCCGAGGTATCATGGTATGTGTCACATTTGATCATTATGACCTTCTTATGTATTCATTACATCTCTTTCATTTCAGATGACTGCTTGGATTTTACACTCATCTACTTGACCATTGTTGGGGTGATTGATTGGGTATCTTGGCGAGTTGGTATTCATAGGTTTTGGTTAGCCACCAAAGAGGGTTTGCAGAACCATCGTCCACTCCCTTCATAGTATCACTTTTACATCTTAAAACCCGCTCAT
>SNQJ01S0158687.1:9607-21966 GCA_010110895.2 Picea sitchensis
GTGGTCCATATCATATGGAATTCCTAGGAGGTTATTAAGTCATTCCTTTCATGTAGAGATCCTCCATTGTGGTATGGTTTGTCTTTCAACAATCATTTTGTTTTGTAGTATCCTGTAGCTCTACATGAAGGGTAATTTTTTGTTGATTCAACTTCATTCTCATCCCTACAATTGTTCAATGGGTGTATCCAAATGGATAACTATGTGATTGATATCCAAATGATGGGATGTGTCCCTTGGATAGAGTTTAGATAGTTCAAATTTACAAATACAAATAAGTTCATCTTGGAATGGATAAAATGTGTTTTTTTGGATTATCTTATTCAAAAATTAGGCCTCCATACATCACAATCTTGGTTTCTTGATTGGAAATGGAAGAAAGCCACATCATTTACCATATATAAGCAAACTTCATTATGAGTCAAACTTGAACTGGAAGACCATCTAAACAAACTTTGGTAGATAAAGTCCAAGAAATAAATGTGGTTGTTCCAAATGAGAAGCCTATGGAGGTTGGCCTTGTAGCCCAAAAAGGCCTTCTTTACATGGTTTCTTATTATAGGTCTATTAGTGGACAAAATATTAACATACCTAGGAGTGAAAATCCTACATTGTTCCTAATATGGGTGCTTTGGAACTTTGAAACATATTTTATAGCTTTTTCCCCTAGGAAATTATCTGTGGGCTTGAGTTAAATTTATGTGTTGGCAATACCTCTTTGCCTCATTTCATGGAAGTCTACCATGTTAGACAATTGTCTCCCTTCATCTCTGAATTTTCAAATTATTTGGTTGTTATTTTGTATTGAATTGATTTACTTCATTTGAAAGAAACACAATGGTGTGTTTTTTAATTAAAATTTTCCCTATCTTACTTTCTCGTGATATGACAGTGCTTTGATATGTGTCAATATGTACTTGCATGTTATTGTGTAAGCATGAAATGTTTCATGGAAATGGATCATTTTACAGCAACTCTAGAGTTTTTTAACTAAAAAGGGCCTTGTTATACTTTCTCATGATAGACCAGTGCTATAACATGTGCCAAACTATACTTGCATATTATTGTGCAAGCACAAAAAAAATTCATGCAAATGGAGAATATTACAACAACTCTAGAGTTTTGCAATGGGGCCCCATGTACAGTAAGTCAAAACCCACCCAACCCATCTTGGCCCTGTCCAAAGGTCTCACCAAGATAATATTAATTTATCTATAAATTATCCTGGATATTCCATTGGAACAGTTCATCACAATAGATCTGATAAATAAAACTGAAATATACACTATGAAGGTTAAATTCCTTTAGATTCCAAAATATTTGGTTATTGATTTTCTACTCATGAATGAAATAGATAAAATGCGGAAAAGAGAGAAAAGTAAAATAAAATCACACCATCCACAAAATAACATAAATATTTTCTATGGGAAACCCTTATGGGAGAAAACCCAACTAGAAGGTGAGGTTTCTCTACTCTTTTTTCTCTCGTATGGAAATAATGCAAATACAAAGGAGAAGGCACTCTATATGGAGTTGCATGAGACTTGTGTCCTGTTAGGATACTACATAACATTAACCCCTTATGTTATGCTCTCTAATTCCCCGCTTCCAATTGTTTCTCTCTGCTATGTAACAAAATAAAATAACGCAGAATGGAACCCCTTCTCCTCCTAGTGGCTCGGTATTTAACATAGATTGATAGTCATCTAGGGTTAGGGTTTTGACTTCCTCAACCCTCAATTGTGATAATTTTTTGGACCTTCTAGAATATTCTTGAAATTCCCCATGTGGATAGCCCCATATGCATAAGTAATTGGGGTTGATGTGGCATCATCTTGTACCATGGTGGTCAACACAATAGATCAACTTGTGGGAGACATAATGTTTTCATACGAGCTCTGATTTATGTGATTTTTTGCATCGTTGGAAAGGTATTTATGTGTGGAATTGTGTCAAGGGATTTGAGTTATTACTCAGAAATTTTTTACCCCAAAAAATGTTGTTTGATACCTCCAAATGGCTCCAAAAGGTTTCAAAACCCAATTTTCCAAACCAGGACCTGCCATTAAAATGATCCTGCAAGTTTATTCCTCCAATTTTTTCCACTTTGAAAGCATCGATATAGATGAAAAATAATATAATGATCCAATTCAGATCATACCTCCCCATTTAGGAAGGATTTTTGTCCCCAAAATATTTATTGAATGAAGTGAGGAAATTTTTCCTCTACCTTCTCCCGTGAGTACCACTTTTCTTTGCTTGGAAGTTGTCCTTTGAGCTCAATATACCAAAGGTAATGTTTCCTCTATCTTATAGTTATGTACCTCTTCTTCAAAACTTTATTCTCTACCAACTCATACTGAGAATACGATGCTAAGTCCTCTATGGAAGGTATTTTCTCCTCCTTGTGATCCAACATGGAAGGCTCGTAGAGTTTGAGATTCTCCACATTTACTACTAAGTAAATGCACATGTATGGGGGTAGACTAAGTTTGTAGGCATTATCTCGTGCTTTTTTCAATAAATCAAAAGGACCATACCGTAGAGCCTTAATCTTCTTACCAGGACCCTGTAGTCTTTCCTTATTCGGTTGTAACCATACTTTGTCTCCCACTCTTAATGTTTTATATGTTCTATGTTGGTCATGTCTAGCCTTGTACTTTCCCTGTGATGTATTAAGCATCTCATGTACTTGCAAATGGATTTTCTTTATCTTCTCAACAAATTTTTCTACTTTTAATACATCTCTTGTTATGTCCTCCCTCACTCCTCCTTATTGTCCATATACAAAATATAAGGGTGAAGGTGGAAAATATCCTAAGCAAGTTTCAAAAGGTGACATACCAATAGAATGGATTGCTTTGTTATAACAGTGTTGTGTATAGATCATATTTCATCCCAGGTATTCAAATGCTTCTAATCATAACCCCTCAAAAGTTGCACCAATTTCCTATTGACTAATTTTGTCTACCCATATATTTGTGGATGGAATGTTGTAGAAATCTTGAGCTTAGTGTCCATCTTCTCCCACATTGTAGTCCAAAATGCATTGAGAAATATGGTATCCATATCTGATATTATGCTCCTTGGTATCCCAAAGTGCACCCATACCTATTCAAAGAACATGTTCATTTATTCTTGTCCTTTGATGGTCTTTTTACAAGGCATGAGAATGCACATATTTTTTAACCTATCAACTACCACAAATAGATACTCATGTCCTTTCCTGGTTTTTGGTAAACCTCCCACAAAATCCATGGAAATACTTTCCCAATGTCGAGTGAAACAGGTAAGGGACAGTGGTGATTTTAAGAACCCCCCCTAAATTTATATGTATAATAATTGGGTGAATCCCCATGATACATAGGAAAAATTGACGGCTATTTTATCAATAATATAATATGTATATATAATTTTTTGGCAAATATTTTAGTCGATTTAAAATCTTGGTGAATCTTTCACTGAATTATAAAATCTTGTAAAACTTGGCGAATCTTTCACTGGATTATAAAATCTTGGCGAATCTTTCACTTAATTATTAAACCTTTAAAGTCTTGGTGAATTTTTTGTAAAGAAGTTTTCTTCCTTGTCATGTATGTTGGCCTAGTTAATATATCATAGAATTCATATGCCATGTGATGGATGATATAATAGAAGGTGTTCTGGCATAACCCGAAAATTTGAAACTTGTGTGTAAAGATCCACGGGATCCACTTTTTCATCTGCTTTTGTTGGTATGAGAGTCTAGAGATATGCCAAAGTGTAATAAACCACTTATGAAATATAAAAATACAATTTCCAGTGTGTATAAATCAAAATATAGTCATGCAACAACCAAATGTAAGCATTGTTTCTATTTT
Source organism: Picea sitchensis (assembly GCA_010110895.2). Taxonomy (NCBI): domain Eukaryota; kingdom Viridiplantae; phylum Streptophyta; class Pinopsida; order Pinales; family Pinaceae; genus Picea; species Picea sitchensis. The sequence goes on from SNQJ01S0158687.1 coordinate 13,468, forward strand.
ATACTTAAACTATTAGTAAATTCCATATAACATGGTTTTTTTTTCCATTTCAGTGCATTAACGTAATTCATTTCTTCCTTTCTTCCTTTCTTCCTTTCTCCCTTCCCTCTTTCTTCCTGGCTTGGGAACTATCAATATTACTAATTTATACTCCTGAAAACTAGTTTCAGTATATTTAAGTGCAAAAATTTCAAGATATTACAAATATCATAAACCAATGAATAAGGAATAGATTGTTTCAAAAGGGTGCCAAAGTTGGCCTTCATTATGTGTGCTAAATGGTTTCTAAGACACTTTGGATCAAAAACATTGAATTGAAAGCATTGACATTTGCAAACTTCCAAATGTAGCATGCAATAAAGAAAGGAAATGTTTCTTTCGACAAAGTGGAACCTCGGTGCTTTCATCCTCAATTTGATTAATCAAATACCACTTAATACACCATACACAAGGGTAATATTTCTAATCCAACATATTTTTTTCATCCCATACACAAGAATAACAAGCCTAAGCCACCAAATCTTCAATAGGGAACCTTTCCTTAAAATGTATTGAATTCTCAATGGCATTGGTCAAGCATCCGTCTTGTAATCATGTAGAGACATTATTTAGTATCTAGTACCTCATGTAGATACAAAGATAGGAAGGTACACTATCAAAGTTGCATGGTTGCATTAGTAGTTGCTTGATGTCTCAGATCATCTGTGATTGTTTTCTCAAAATCATCCTGAGTATAGGGACATGTCACTTCCAACATTCTCATGAACTGTGAAGAAAGTCCCATCTCATCCCATTTTTGTTTTATTAGCAGTGTTTCCAAGTAAAATGGTGATCTAGGTGGCAGTTAAGGCCTTTTTATAATAGCCCCTGAATTTAGAAGTTTCGGGTCAAATCTGAAAATCACATGGTTTGATCTTTTCCCAGTTGTTGTTTTTAGGGTCCATATCACTTTCCGCATTATATAGCTCAACCATAGCTTCCCAATAAGCTATCTTGCATCCCAATCAAAGTTTGGAGTGAAAAGTTAACAATCCCAACAAATCAACTGTTGCAACTAAAACTCAGGGCACTCAACTCTTGGCCTTCCACCTGCTTTGTCCTTGGTCTTTCCATATTATTTTCCTTTCATTTTATGTTGTATATGTTAATGAATAAGGGCATCACCCTATTGCATGAGGCTTTTGGCTAATGGGAGAAGGATGCATCTCTTCTTAGAGATTGCTACCACCATTGTACACAACCAATAGAGAATAAAATTTATGTCCACTACAACATTATTATGTTTTATTTATGCAATTGTATTTAGTCATTTCATTCACTATTATACACATTATGTTTTTGAAAAATAATGTCTCCACCAAATTCCCTCCATAATCTAGATGACGATGTGAGTATAAATTAATGCAACTATGAAAGGTATAAATTTAGAATCTATTTTCTACAAAAGGATACAAATCAAAGATTCGCTTCTCACTTCAAACAAATATATAATAAGTAAAGGACATATTAACTCTTGATTTGGCAACACTCCTCAATCTCCCCCCAAAGATGTCACTTAGTTATGATTCCATAAAAGTTTGTTTTATAATTATTTCAATTTGATTCTTAGGGACAACAATCTCCCAATCATCATTGCCACTAACTATAACCAATGAAATTTGGTTTCCACCAGAGCCATTTAGGTCACTACCTTCCAGTTTAAGTAGTTCATTGCACAACTGATCCATAAAAAAACTAAGAAATTCTTGAGCACCTTCTTGCGTGGGCCTTCCTAAAGGACTGAGAGGTTGGTCAGGACTAAAGGTTTTAAATACAACATCAAACATGGTTGGATAAAAATACCTTCCCACCTCAATCCCTCCTCCTTCCTTTAAATTCTTTTTCATATCTTTGTCAATATCTTAGCTTATAAATTCAATTTGGGTGATGTTGGGCACTTTGAAAACCAAGAAACTATTGTTGGGCTATCTGGTAATTCTATGGGCCATGACATTTTTCTCTTGGGTAAGGAGGAAGGTGTAGATTTCCCAATTTTCTTTTAAACAGTCCACTCGAATCCATATGCTAGTGTTGTAGAAATTGGTTCATTAAAAATTTAATGATACCTCCACAGTAACAATCTTACTAGCGTGTCAAATTCAGAAAGGAAAATAAAAGTAGTTGATGAGCCAGGATGGCATATTGAATACAGTACAATGAGTGTTTCACATTTGGGTTACTATTTTTGATGTTCATGGTGGAGGGGTGGATCTTATATTTCCCATCATGAAAATGAGATAGCTCAAATATCTATTGTTTGTAATGACAGCATTGTGCCTTACTAGATTCATAATGGATTTGTAACAGTTGGTGCTGAGACTATGTCTGAATCTTTAGGAAACTATGTCATGCTTCACTTTGAAGGACTGTGAAGATTGTCTGTGGTTTTCAAAAGCAAGCTGAGGAAGTCCTATAAGACCCGGAGACACTGGAAAATGTTGTAAAGCTTGCAGAAAGGTCTATGTAATAAGTTTCCATCTTATTTAAATGCAAAGGATTATGTAATGGAAACAACAACAATGATTTGCAGTATAATATTGGTATAGACAGAAATACCCCTCGGTTGGATGCAGGTAGATTAAGCTTCAGAAGATGTTGAGCATGCATTAGTAAACATTGTGGAATGATACTTTTATTTTGAAGCAAGATGAAATGAAGAGGGCTATTTAAGAAAGTCATTGAATTTTTGTTGGGAATTATGTTTATATATTGTATAAGTTTGACTATAACAATGACCAAACTAGGATCCATCCCTTTTCTTTGCATTTGACAAGGAGTTTCAGGGCATCCCCGACATGCCAATTTTGGGCTTATCTAACAATGGCTACCTTTCACAACACTATGCTTCTTTGTAGGATTTCATCAAACACTTGGATTGAAAAATCATATTCACACTGGAATCTGTTAGAACTCCTTAGTTTCCCAAGGCTGAGAAAAGAAACCAAAGAGGTAACCACAGACCAATCTTTAGGATTGAGTAGCTAGCCCTACCAACCCAGAGAGGGCTCTCTCATTTAGATCAGCCAACTAAATGACTGAATGAAGAAGATGTTAGGCTAGGTATTAAGCTCACTAATGGATAATTTGATTTGTTGGAGATGAGAAAAGAGATGGAGTCATATTTTCAAATAGGTCACTGTTTTTATGAAACCCTAATGAACTAGAAACAAGGATGCAAGTGTGGCAAAGGAAATATAGAAGTAAACATTGGTATTTTGATGATTTGGTTGTAATATAGTGGTGATGGAAAGAAAAGGAAAGTGCAAACTGAGCATAAATTGCATATGAGTTCAATTTACAAGTTGAAGGTGTAAACAAAAATGGTCAACTTAAAACAATACAGAGCATAAGATTGAGTTCTGTAAATCACTTCTTAAGTTGAGCATGAAGACAATTACAGTATGGAGATCATAAAATCTATCATATATAGTAGAGAAACATTACACAATTAAAGAAAAAGACTCATACCAATGATCAAATCACAAGAATCTCTTCACAAGTCTGCAAACTATCTCTGTGTGCTTTCAAAGCATCGAAAATCCATGCTATCACATTGTGGGCACTTGGTGATTCATCTTCCATGCCAAAAACCACTCCAACCCTGCCACCATATATTCTAAATACAAACAATTCCAATTCATGTTTTTCCACCTTTGGAGGTATACTATCCTAGAGAATTAAAAAGAACCAAACCGTGTTCAAAGAATCAGAAGGTCGTTTTTGCATGCCATGTTCCATAGAGGAAAATGCAAATCTTTCCCCGTTATTTTTCTACAGAAGTTATTATTTCAGTATGTTATGGGAATAATCCCTTGATACATGCTTTTGATGACATATAATATTATCATATCTATAGGGAGAACAATATGGAAGAAAATGCCTTGTATAACAAGTTCTGACCGTGGAAGAAGGGACCTGGGAGATACTGGACGAAGAGGCTGATATTCTTTAGTCAATCACAAGGAAACCCCTTCATGTTATTACGGTATGTTTCTTATTTTGGTTTTTATCAGAACTTCTTTAGGAATGATGCTTTGAGTCATTGTCAGTACCATAAAACTAGGGAAAAATACCTCTGAATCGTTTCCATTACCAGAAAATGGGGGCGAAAAACCTCTGAATCGTTTCCATTACCAGAAAATGGGGGTGAAAAACCTCTGAATCATTGTCATTAGCAGAAAATTGACGCGAATGGGAGGATCTGGTTCGAATTTTAAGGGGAGAAAATGGATTTGCATGCTCTTCCCTCACAAATATATGTGGGCTAAGGGTTTTATATATATATATTTGAAAATAAATTTGGGGCTATATATATTTAAACCCAAAAAACCTCTTTATGTAAACAATCCACCCAACCAAAATTCCAAACCTCTTAATTTTGCCCATCAACGAAATTTAGCCCCTAAAATCACCTATGGTAAGGGATGGTATAGATCTTGCTTCCAATTATTGGGATTGATGGTACAACAAAGTATACATCCTATAATATATAGTGCTACATATTCTTTCATTTTGGGCTAATACTTATACCTCTGTAAGTTGGAAACTATCTTCCCAACACCAAAATGTCCTGCAACCTTGGAGGTGTGATCCTCTCTAATAAGATACAATAATTCACCTTTAGGGTAAAACATTCTAGAAATTGTAGTCAATCTTGTTGTCACCTTATTCTATATGAATTTGGTCATGTAGTTGTTGAAATACCTCCTTGAAGTCATCATCTTCTGTGTATGTATCTTTGTATGCATCATGAGTAAAAGGATCCACGTGCATCAAAGTTCACAAAACTATAATCTTGGATGTGGGTGGCCTTGAAAACATATCTACCAACTTTTTTGTGCTTTCCCTTCTTATACTTGATGACTAGATAAAATTGTTGTATGAACCCCATCCATTTTTAGTGTCTAGTTTTCTATAATTTACTTTGCGCCTCGGCTAGTGATCTGTTTGGATGATGGTATCCTTTCCCATCAGATAGTGCTTCCAATTTTTTACATCTTGTACCAAGGCATAGAGTTCCTTTTCATAGGTAGGGTAGTTAAGGACCATAGCATGGAATACTTTAGAATTATAGAAAACAGGCCCTCCTCAATGCATCAAGACTACTCCCATGGCATACCCACTTGCATTGTCTCCACTTTGAAGGGCTTATGCCATTTTGGTAGCGCAAGAATTGGTGCTTGATTGGTATTTATTTTTATCTCATCAAATGCCTTACATTTATTCTTGACCCACTGGAAACTCTCACTTCCCATTTTTATTGCATGGAGTGGTTCAACTACTACTAAAAATGAAGCTATGAACTTCCGCAAGTATTGTGTTTCCCAAACAAAGCTCCTAAAATTTTTGCAATTCGTAGGAACTGCTCGTTTCATAATGGCCTCATTCTTGGTTGGATCTATCTTGATCTCGCCTCCACTGATCACATACCTCAAATACACCAAATTCTACTGAGAAAACTTACATTTCTTGAGATTGGCCAGTAGTTGGTGCTTCTTCAGGGTCTATAACACTTGCATAAGATGTGATATGTTCTCCTCCTAGGTATCGCTATAAACCAGTATATCATCCAAATAGAAAATAATAAATGAATATAAATAAGGGTTTAAAACATCACTTATTATTCTCATAAATGTATCTAGTGTGTTACATACACTGAATGGCATAACCATCCACTCATACAAACCTTGCCTTGTATTGAAGCAAGTCTTCCAAGTATCTTCTTCTTTGACTCATACCTAGTGATATCATGATTTCAAATCCATCTTAGTGAAGTACTTGGAATGTTGAAGTTGATCTAATGGATCATTGATCAGAATCTGGACCAAGGGTCAAAATTTAGCCCAAAACTCAAAGTGTTTGGAATCACTTCAAAACGAACAAGAGCGTAGGCCTTGTCGTCACGAACCGAACGCACTTCGAACGGGGTCAAACAAACATCGGATGACTGATATATCGTGTTCTGTTCAATTTTCCAAACAGGCAAAAAAAATGTTGACTGTATAGTTCGTACAGTCCGTACATGTTGACGTGGTAGGTGTACGAACCGACACGTGGAAACGTTGACATAGCAGGAGCTGAGTTGGTAGATGACGTGTCAAGTGTTGATTTGGAAAACATGTGGACGAATTAGGTTTCAACACGTGGCACATTAATGACAAATGGTTTGGTGCCACGTGGCCCAAGCGTGGGCTGCCACGTGGCACATTGGGTCATTTGTTTAAAAATTATATATGGAGTCCGTGGGGTTTGACTGTATAGTCTGTACATGCTGACGTGGCAGGTGTATGACCAGACACGTGGCAACGCTGACGTGGCAGGAGTTGAGTTGGCAGATGACGTGTCAAGTGTTGATTTGGCAAACATGTGGATGAATTAGGTTTCGACACGTGGCACATTAATGACAAATGGTTTGGTGCCACGTGGCCCAAGCGTGGGCTGCCACATGGCACATTGGGTTGTTTAGTTAAAAATTATATATGGAGTCCGTGGGGTTTGAACCCCAGACCTCCACTCATATGTCAAACGCTTTGGGAAAGGCCGCTCTACCGGCGTGCCACATGGTGGTCCTTGAAATATATCTGTTTAAATTTAAATTTAAGTTTGAATGTTGTATATGTTGGGCGTGGGTCCGGGTTGGGGCTTAGCCCCAGCCCCCGGTTTCATATGTGCGCACATATGACCATGCCACACATGCACGCGAATTTTTTTTTAAACGGTCCTCCAATCCACATGCCCCACCACATGTCACGCTTGGGTTCAATCATGAAAAGGTGCCTAATTTTGCACTGGGACGTGACCACGTGGCCCTCATGCGCCCAACACCTTCGCCTTTGGGGGCTTAGTTTCGCTAACGTTGTGCCATATTGGCGTGTTTTGTGGAGATGGGTGTAGGTGCTAGGTTTAGGCACCGAAAACGTCTAGAATCCAGGTTACTCACACACAGGTGTGTTTTGGTGAACCAGAGACAGCAAGCTTGAAGGAGGAAAATGGCAGGAGGCCTATCTTCTTCATTTTTTGGCCAAATGAGGTGCCAAAAAATCCCAGCTAGGGGTTTTTAGATGTTCTGAATCCATTGGAACTTTTTTCAAAGCCATTTGGAGACTTATTTTGCAGTTTTTTCTACCTTGAAGTTTCAGGAGCTCCAGGGAGCTTAGGGCCACCATTGATGGAGGTCATGCTCAGATGAGCCCAAGCCTATTTTTTGTGACTGAATAGACATTTTTTACTAATTGTTATGCTCTGAACACATTGTGACAGGTTTCAAAGGATTTTGAGGAATTTTACAGGTGTTTTTTCCATAAGGAAGCTCGGGGAAGCTCAAGGCCACATGTAGAAGAGGTCATGTCCGGATGAGCCATGGTCCGTTTTCAGAGTTCTATTAGTCATTTTTGGGGTTTTTATGTATTATGAACCCAATGGTATAGTCAGTAAATCCATTGGAGTTGAGTAACAGATTGTAAAATAATATTTGACAAACTAATCCGAGAGAGCCTAGTCCATTGATGGAGGCTCAAGGAGATGTAGCCCAGTTGGGGGTGAGCTCCTTTATCATGTTCTTATTGTTGTGAGTAGCTGGTTATATTTTACTGCATGTTATGTTGTTGTTGTATTTCTTTAAACAACATTTAACCTTTTAAAGAACCTCACTCATAAACACCTATAAGAAGCCTAAACTTGACACATAAATCTTCTTGCACAACTAAGACATTGAGCAAGGTCCTGAAATTTATTTTAATGGAATAGAGGGTACTTGCATAGCATAACAAGTCAGCCCCCTATTTTCAGATCAGGTGGTATCAGAGCATAGTTTTTCTCATGTGATTTCCATTGATAGCTAGAGATTTAGCTGTTGGTATTAGTGTGCAAGTTTTGTGTTGAAGTTTGATATCTTGCAAAGATGGAGGAAGCTTCAAATAGTAAGAGTTCTCATACATCTTCATTAGCCAAGTTATTTGACAAATATATGTTGAAGGAGTTTGTAACCATGAGAGATATGGTACAAGAGTTGTGGGAAAAAAGAAAAAGAGAGCATTGTCCTTCAAGAGCAGTTGATGGCCATGAAGGAGGAGAAGCATCAGCTTCTTGAAAATTTGCATGAGATGGAGACTCAACTCCATGAGGCAAAGGAAACCCTTACCAAGTACATGCATGAACATGAGGTATGTAATGCTAGTTTTTCTTCAAATTCCTCTCAAGATGAATGCTTTGGTATTTTTGAAAATCACACTAGAGGAATAGGGTCCAAGTTATTGTTAAAAATTGGCTATGAAGGTAGAGGGTTAGGCAAGCATGCACAAGGAATTGTTGAGCCTATTATTGTTGAGGAGAGGCCCAAGTATAGGGGTCTTGGATATGAACAGAAAGATGGAGCATATTCCAAAGTTGAGGAGACAAGGGAAATAGTTCCAAGAACAACTTTTGTTGCAAGTTCAATCCCTCAAGCATGCAAAGTTTGTG
>SNQJ01S0158688.1:0-21966 GCA_010110895.2 Picea sitchensis
TTTTTCTCAAACATGCAAAAATGGTCCACACGGGACTACAAGAAAAAGTAGTGATATTGATAACTAACTAACCAACTTTATCAAATATGAAGAGATTCATTGCAATTAGTATTCTAAATAAATAAACATTCAACAAATATGAATTACATATCAAGAATACCAATTATCAAAGGAATGATCATCTTTATATTAAAATCAACATTTTGAGGTAAACGTTGTTACATGATTTGTCGCGGCACTACCTCGTTGAAAGGACCATAGGTCCCTCCACCAAAGCTATTACAATCACAATAGACCTATGAATCTGATACACCGGTGGACTCAAAGAAAACTTAGGAATTTTTCTTAGTCAGATGAGGTAGTGCATAAGAATGGCTGCAACCACAAGTTTCCAGGTTTGAGGACCATAAGAGCAAGGGAGATTCAGGGTCTTGCAGACATGGCGGGGTTAAACAAACATTTGTTTACTTTCTTATGCATTCATTCATGAACTTTCTCCTTCGATTCATTCTCTATTTAAGTCATCTCGATTTAGTTAGATATGGTTGAATATAGGGAAAAGTAGTTAGGAAACTAACCAATCCTATGACTCAACTTGCAATTACTAGATTTTACCCCCATGGAACTTTGTGTACCTCTCCTTTCAACTGACATTGTGGTATTTCCCCCAAATCTTTATGTCACCCATAGGTAGTATCCAATTGTTTGGACCTTAATTAATTAATGGTTATAAATGGGCTTGGAAAAAGGATGCATTGAAAACGAAGGCGCAACACACCCTCTACAAAGGCACCCATAAGTGAGACATTATGAACCCTTGTATGCCATGAACCCCATTCCCAAAATTCTTACCCCCATCCATTTCAGTTTCTCCACATGTCTTATAGGGGAGGTCCACTTGGGAAACACTCCTTGACTTAGGGAATGATTCATCCAATAGGTCACCTTGTCAACCCTCCCATACCTAAACTTGACAACCTGCATCGGGTCTTTAAGAACTTGTTTAATTTGATGAGGTGGTTTTTGATGCACATGCTTAGGTGACTCTTTTATTGACTTGAGTTATCTATCATGATGCATTTGACTTGAGATCCTTGGAGGGCATATTCATTGTCTTTGTAGGACCTTGCTTGGTGGACATTTTTGGAGAAACAAGCCTAGCTTGGGCTTCCTTGGGGCATGAATCCCACAGGTTGGATACCATGGCTCGCACACTAGATGATGATTATATCCTTTGGAGGCTTGAGAGACACCTTGGATGACCTATCCTAGCCCTTCATCACCCTAGTGACTTGCCTTTGGAGGCTAGAACGCTACATCTTAGGGCTTGACGTTTTGTTAGGGCTAGGGTTTTGGTAGTGGTGGTGTTGACTTGATACTTGGCACCTTTTCAATGGAGAGAAAGCCCTAGATTTATGGAGAAGACCTTAATGCATGAGGAGTAGGCCTTTGGAGGCCCAATGTTTCATCCCCAAGCTCAAGGACTTGCTCCAAATGCCAAAACGTTTCCCTAAAAGGGCGACGCCATGCTTTTTTAGGGTTTTCTTATGTGCAAATTCAAATTTAAGTTTTAAAGGGGAAAAGTAAGGGAGGTCGGCCTCCCTACTTTGTGGTTTACCCTAAGTTAAGTGGATAAATTTTATTTTATAGGTTTAGTATAAATAAAGATCAAACTCATTTCATTTTATCATAGCTCTCCCATTGTGAGAAGACTACTTGACTGAAATTTATGCCCCTCTTGGGAAAATTCATTCTCTCTCTCTTTTGTGATATGGTTGATATCTTTTCTTATGGAGAGAAGTGGTGCGCTATCTCTTGGAGGCACTTTCTCTTGCTTTGGTGATGAAAAATTCTTGGTAACTAGGGTTTGTCTTTGCATTTTTTGGAATTGGTAAGGAAAATATGCATTTTTTTAGGTTTCTTTCTTGTTCCATGGTTTTAATTGGCTAGATCCTTGGAGGAGTGTAAGGGAATACAACCTCCACCAAGTTTTATCATTATTGTTTGTTGAAAAGGCTATTGCAAAGGTTCCTACGAGGAGTAAAAGGGCTTACACCCTCCTAGACTTTGCGTTGTTAGGGTTACTATCTCAAGGAAGTAAAAGGGCTTACACCCCTTGAGATTTGGTAGGCCTAACCTAGTACAAAGAAACTCCATAACCCATTTGGCAAGGCACTAATCATTTATTTCATTGGAGAAATAAATTACTTGCATTGGTAAACGTGATTTTGAGTGATATTGATCTTGTTCAAGTTGGAATATTTTCTTGATTCTTTAAGCTTTTTAAATCCTCTAGGGCGTCTTAATTGGCCCAATATATCTTGAGTTATAACTAACTAAAAGCTACAGACATTAGGGCTGCAACAAACCACTCTATATATCTTTGAATTTAACTTGCATTTCAACTGTGGAAATTTGTGTGTAAGCCATTACTATCATTCTACTGCTTATTGGTGAACTTTTTGTCGGATCACTTGCTTATTTTCATGGTTGAAACTTGTTGCTGTAGAAAATATTTTCTACAACCACTTTTCTGTTACAAACATACTCTAAAAACATCACACAACAACCCTCTAATACCACTAAAGTTTTTGCTAAAGTATTGGGAATTAATCTACATGTTTTATGCTTCATTTCTCAATAAATCTTTGATGCTTTAAGTTGTTAAATCTGCAGTAATTAGCTTTATTCCTTGCTGATATATAATCTTGTTTACTGCTTTAGTTTGGGATAGTAATCTTAACTTGCTTGTCCAATTAATCTTTGAGCTTGTATACTTGTCTTTTCTTGTGTCTCTGGCAGGTACAACTATCTTCCGTAGGTACTCAAGCATTTGGAAACCATTGAACATCTTCGAGACTTGTTTGCAAGACATATTCCACTTAGTAGATTGACCTATAGGGGCATCATCTTTCATTACTCCATTTTCCATCTCATTTCCCCCTAGGGTCGCCCGAGATTCCCTCCTTGTGTAGGATTTCTCCTCCACTAAAGTGAGGGGAGGGTTTATCTAAGGTGACAGTGCATAGACTCTCCCACAATTATCACCATCTCATGGATTGGTTTGGGATTTTCCCAACCTATAGTTTGTGCAATAACACCTTTCACAAAGCAACCTCCAACATCAAAACATAAGACCTTCTCTCCCTATTCATCTTTCATTATTTTAAGCCTACATAGTCTCTAAAACATCCCTTTTCTGACTTGACATGCTTCTAGAAAAAAACAAAAACACAATAGATCCAACCGCACTATGCATAAAGCAAACTCTATCGAACAACAAGTACGCAAACCAATTGAAAAATACATATATTAATACATCAACCAATTGGCTATAATCAAGATAATTGATGCACATGACTCCTTACCCATGTTTCCTTCCTCACTTATATAACAATATAGCGTTAAAAAATAATTCAATTAAAGCTCATTGTAATTCGTGAAATCCATCCAAGGGAATCATGTCAAGCGGTACATAGAAATAATTCCATATTTCGTATAGTAAATATATATGCATCTTGTCTGGCCCACTGCTTTAAATGCAACCAATTGTTACCTGACATCATAGAAAGCTTCATAAACCATCCACCAAACCTGCATAATTAAATTGAGTGTTCAATTCCCGTCGTCGGCTCAACAATAAGATGTTATTTTGAACAACCAATCAGAACACCGCAAAAAAATTTAGATCGGTCCCAACAAAGTTTAACTTCGGAAAACAACACCAAATTTTTGGTCAACGCGATAAGAAAAACACAATCAACACAAAGAACAATTGTTATAATCCCAAGCCTTCTATAAGGATTAATAAAAAAATAGTAATAAAAAACTAAAATATTATTAAAAAACAATAATAAATTTCAAAAACAAAATGTATTAAAAGACATCACCCATAGGTGGTTTTAGAAGACCTATATAACATACTTGAGCAATTAAAAGTCCATGTGTACAATTCAAATGTTGGTTCCCATAAAAATTACATATTTTATTAAAGTGAAACTCTTAACTTACAAAATTCAAATCTCAGTTGGCATAGACATTCATTATTTTTAGGAAAGACCAAAACCTTCCACATACACGTATATGACATATTTGAGCAATGAAAAGTCCACATACAAAATTCAAATGTTGGTTCCTATAAAAATATTTTTTTTAATAAAGTGAAACTCTCCACGTACAAAATCTTAAGTTGGGAATAAATGAAATTATGTTTACTTAATAGCTTGTTGACTTCTATCTCGTTGTGCCTTCTATTATTTAACTTTTCTTTTCATGGTTATTCGCTTCCTGCTAATTTCATCTCATTCTACAACTGCTCGAAATACTTGCAATAAATCTTGTTCCTCATCTATGTGTCTATTGTTGCAATGTTCTTACTTTCTATGTCCTTTAATAACTTTCCCTAATCAAACACTATGTGTCCTCGATGTTATCATGACCATCCTCTTCTTTTGGGATTTTAACATTTCACTTTCAATTCATCCACGTATTTTGATCTAGCATATTTTGGGAAGTTTCCTTGTGCTTTCTCCATGAACTCTCCAAAACTACAAAACTCTAATCCTTCTCTATCACTTCTTCTCTATTCACCATTTATCATTTTCATTTGGCCTTTGTTCATGCACATGTCATATATCTTTCATTTCTAAACTCTTTATAAATGCTACATTCTATTAGGTCCCAATATACCTTGGTAATCCTTCACTCAATTATCATCGACCTATGATCTTCCATGTGCCCCTTCTCATCATCTCAACGATGCCTCTACTTTGATGCAATTCACAACGCATTCTACATATTTTAAGTTCTCTTTGGTTCACCAATAACAGATGCCTTTCACAACTCATACTTTGTTTTGTCTTGTTCAAATGACTTTGCACCCATGTGGTGACCTCCAAGGTGATTTTATCCCTAATACATCCTCCACACCGACATCTTATCAATCTATATACACAATATACTTTGGGCCTTCTCACTTTGAAACTATTCTCGCACCCTTCGTCAATTCACCAATGTTTGAGTTATCTTTTAGCGATCTTCCTACACTTATCATTTGTATTGGAATCGAAACAATTCTCAATCTACATACTCATGTCATCCTTGGTGTTCACAAAATCAGTATCATAAGAGTACCTCTAATTCTTGTGCATTACTTGAAAAAAAAAATGTTGGCATAGTAAAATTGTTTCTACGAATTTAAAAATCTCAACACATCTCCTCCTCTATATTTATTCAAACAAAGTTAACACCATTTATTTTAGTAGCCATTATGGAAGGAAGAGGCCTTTTTACCCTTATTTTGAATCTAAGTGCTTTTGTGTCCCTTGGATGAGTAAATGAGGATGACATGGATTATGTTTTTTCTTTAACCATAGTTGGATGATGTGGGTTGTGTTTTTTTTATTATTATCTAAATGCCAAATCTCAGTACATCCTCCCCCGTTGGATGATGATGTTTTCACATCATGCATCTCTATGTCAAAAGTAGAACTAGAAGTGTTTGAGATATCAACTAGCTTTGCTTATCAAACATGGTAATTGGCATTGTCATTTGATGGAAGGGATGCAATGGTCTAGAATAACATGATTATTGAACCAATTTCGGTCGAAGCAATTGTGTTTGCTTCCTTATTTTATTCCCATTCCTTGTTTGAATCTCCTCTACCTTTTGCATCACCTCACCTATTCCTCCTCCTCTTAGGGCTACTTTCATTGTGGTTTAGTTTGTATGTTTGGATCTCCATTTTATGTGTTGTTACAAATGCATTGTGGTTTGGTGTTGTTATGAGTAGTTACTTGCATCCATAAAACCCACTTGCTCCCAAATTTTGTTTAGAACTAGGATTGATTAATAAAATTAAGATTTATTTTATTTTTAATTGTCTCAAAACTTGTATTTCATCTTGAAAGGCATGTGATGCCTCGTGCTCTTCAACCGAAGGAAAGAGGTTTGCAAGATAATTTGTCCTCCTTTGTTGGCTCTTATAAAGGAATATAATTTTGTTGAGTACTCTTGATCTTTAGTGGGGTGCTCAATCATTTAATGCCTTGTTGTTTGTCCTCTCGTGCATTTGATCCTTATCTTGTGCTCCATTGTTTAAGTAATATGTGAGGGACTATTTTGTTCCATGAATGATGGAGAAATTTGTAGAATGGGGTATTTCCTAAGGGAGTATGATTACCAAACAATAGAGTCTTTGAATATAGACCACTAAGATATTTATTTCGAATAAATTCCTACCACATTTGATCTTGAGAGCAAAGAAGGGTAGGTGTTCTTCAGCCTTCCCTAGTGTGTTGAGGTTGACATTGTGCCTAGCTTGGTATTCATAGGAAGGTTCTATGTTTGTCTCTTTTTAACTTGGAAAGGAGCATGGGGTCCCTAATTTATCTTTACTTTTTTTTAAGAAACATCATCTACTAAACTTTTCTAACGGGTCAAGGCCCCATGGGAATTCCCAAATATGTGAAGGTTTGGTCCTCTTAGTAAGAGACTCTAAAGATCACTAGAAATTGTGACATAATGGGGACACGAGAAAAGGAATTTAACAAATAAGACATTTGGAAATGAATGTTTTCTCCATAAGCTTCACAAAATATTTTAAGGGAAATCTTCTAGAGATTTGTTTTCTCTATTAAAATTGATCCCATAACACTAATGGTATCATTAGAAAATAATTGTTTGTTTCCTTAACCTCATGGCCAAATGTCTATTAAAATTGATCCCATAACACTAATGGTATCATTAGAAAATAATTGTTTGTTGCCTTAACCTCACGACCTACTTGAATACTCTGTCTTGGAGTCACATCAGGATATTATTAGAAAACATGTCCACTACACAAAATAAATATAAGAGTGCAAATGGTTCACCTTGTTTAACTCCTCTTGAAGTTGACATAGAGAAAGTGGGGTAGCCATGAATTGGGACTAAAATGTTTGATTTCTAAAACAAGTTCTTAACCAAAGGGAGATTATGCTAACATATTCCTTTTAGCAAGAGTATTTAAATTAGGAAGTTTCATTACAACTTGTCATGATCCTTTTTCACATTGACTTTTTGAAACATAGAGACCAATTTCTAAATTTTGATCCTTTGAATAACCTCTCCAACCATCATGATTGGACAAAGAAATAACCATGTGACTAAACTACATAGGAACTACTATTTTCAAATTAGAACATATACTATTGTTCAAAGCTAATGAAACCTACTCAGATAAGTGTTTATTTGAGGGAGAACATGGTAAATACCCCAAAGTATGTCTACGAGAAGTAGGTCATTGTAGTATACATTGTGCCCTTCAACTAGAGTTGGGAAGATAATTTACATCATAATTCATACTTCGTTCCAGTTGAGGAATGAAGTGAGTGATCGATAGGGAGAGGTAGTGTATAAAAAAGAGAGCACGTGATGAATATTTCCATGCAAGTCCTTATAAATTCCTAGGAAATCTACCCTCGCAAAATCGAGTGGGGTGAAGGGGAAGAACTTATCACTAAGGAGAAGAGGAAATGAAGTTTCTAGGACACATATCCATCCAATAATAGGTGGGTCCTCTCCATTTTATTATGGTTAAACAATCATAATGAAAATCATACGCAAGGTGATGAATGACTCTGAAGGGAGTTGACTGAGATGAGATCATTGTTTTTTTGGTATCTAAATGTAAAAGCTGACTACATCCTCCTCCTTTGGATAATGAATCTTTTCACATCATCCAATCCCATCCCTTTGTTAGATGTAATTCTAACATTGTTTGAAATATCAACTAACAATGCTTATTGTTTCCTCCTTTATACACATGGGTGACGTGGAATAAATATTCAATCCACTTGGTGTGTCCTTGGGGGAAAGTTAGAGTTAAGGTGTTGTCACCTAATTCTCAACTCCTCTGTCTAGGACAACTCCTAGTGAAGCCAAGGGGGGTAGTCCCTAAAGAAAATAATTTATGGCTTGAACTAATCAAAGTACAAGAAATAAATGTAGGAGTTTATTGCAATAAACAAAACATAAAGTAAATCTACTCTAAGAGCATATATCTTTCATTCACCACAATCACATATACATAAAGAGATACTTGCATAAAAAAGATACTCAAGATAACTTTGATATGATGCAAGTAAATAAAGGAAATACTTCAAGATATAATAACAAGTGGTTGAGAAATAAATATACTTGAAGCAGAAGACTTTGTATATATAAAACAATGAGACCAGTGCCTTAAAGAGATCGTGGTCAGTTTGAAAGTATCGAATGCTTTATGAAAATTTGTCTTTGAGATTGTAAGGTAGATTAATGTTATAAATTTTTATTTGCTTGAATTGAGATTGTAACAATAAAGCAAATTGTTGGGTATGATTTATATTCTTTGCACGAGTAGTAGTGTCTACGTTGCGGCGGGCACACAGGGGGGTTTGAGGGGGGGTGTAGGGGCAACGCCCTCGAATTTTTTTTGCCTCGGGAAATGCGTCGCATTTTTGGGCGGTTTTTCGGCACATGGTTTTTGCCGATGGTTTTCTATTTCCGATTAAGGAATTAGGGTTGTTGACTAATTCAGGTCATTGGGTCAGGGTTTTGGACGTCGCTGGATCCTATATGTATATTGCATTGTAAACAATATAATACTATGAATGAATATATAATATGTTGGTTTTCCCGGTTTGGGTTTCCAAGGGAAAAATATCTGTGTAATGTTTGTATTTTCCATTGTATCTTTTCTGTTATTTTGCTTAAAATATGTTTGCAGTAAATACTGTACAAGGTTAAAATCTGCATTTGGTATCAGAACTTTGTTGGCTTCAGGGGGACGCCTTTGTGGTCAAGGGTTTGGCTCGGGACTGCGATAAGCCTTGTTACAGTGGGAGATATGTGGTATTGATTTTTCAGGTAAAAATAAATGGCAAGCAATTCGAAGATGGAGATCGAGAAGTTTAATGGGGAAATTTTTGAGATGTGGAAGCTCAAGATGGAAGATCTGTTGGTGGACAACGATCAGTGAATCACGGTAGATCCAGGTACTGCACCTACAGGAACTTCAACAGATTACTGGAAAAAGTTGGATCGGAAGGCAAAGAGCACAATCTGACTGTGTCTCTCAGATTCAATGTTACTGAATGTGTCAGAGGAAGCTACAACCAAAGATTTATGGGATAAGTTGGGAAAGTTGTATCAGTCTAAGTCCCTAGTAAATAAACTATTCTTAAGAAAGAAGTTAAATAACCTGAGGATGAGAGATGGAGACTTGGTGGTAGAGAATTTGAATGCCTTCAATACTATGGTAAGTCAGTTAATATCTGTTCAGATTAAAATTCCAGATGAAGATAAATGTATCAGTTTATTGTGTTCTTTACCAGACTCGTGGGATAGTTTGGTTGTGGCCATAGGTAGTAATACAACTGCCTTGAAGTTTGATGAAGTGGTCTCATACAACTGCCTTGAAGTTTGATGAAGTGGTCTCATCCTTGTTGTCGAAGGAGATGAGACAGAAGAATATGGAAGGACAGAGCACAGACGCATTATTTGCAAGAGGATGTTCCTAGGAAAGAAATATATCTAAGTTCTCAAGTGGGAGATCTAAGTCTAAGGGTAGATCTAAATCTCCCGGAAAGTTTGTAAAGGTGTGTTGGAGATGTGGAAAATAAGGGCACTACAAGAAGCAATGTAGATCCAAAGTTGAGAAAAACAAGGGATCTGAAGAATCTCCTTCTACAGAAGAAATTATCTTCAAGGAAGAAGGAGGGGATGTGTACTTGGCTTCTTCAAGCACACATGCAGATCATGAGGAATGGTTGGTTGACTCAAGTGCATCCTTTCATATGAATCCCCACGGGGAGTGGTTCTGTGAATATGAAAGGTATGATGGAGATAATGTTTTCCTTGGTGATGACTCAACAACCAGAATCATAGGTAGAGGAAAAGTCAAGTTGAGGCTCATAGATGGAAGGATTATAACATTGCCTGTGTTCTGCACATCCTAGGTTTGGCTAGAAATTTGATTTATGTAAGAAAAGTGGATGATGCAGGGGTAAAAACAATATTTGAAAAGGAAACCTATAGGATGGTTCGAGGAGAAATGGTGTTGTTGAAGGGAGTTTGGTTTGGAAATCTGTATAAGTTGCAAGGAAGCACTATTAGTGATGGGTGTAATAGTTTCATTGTTCCTGATATTGGAGTTGAAGAAGAACGAACTTCTACAGTCTCTGGAGAAAAGGTTGTGTTGTGACATCAAAGACTGGGGCATATCGAAGAGAAGGGTCTTCGACTACTAAACAATAAAGGTATGGTTAAAGGTATGTCTAATTTCTCTCTGGATTTTGATTTCTATGAACATTGTGTATATGGGAAGCATAATCAGATAATATTCCCTTATGGTGCAACGAGGGCAGAAGGAATTTTATAGCTAGTTCGCAATGATGTTTTTTGACCCGTATCGGTCCCATCATTGGGAAAATATGTGTATTGTGTCTCATTTATAGATGACTTCTCGAGGAATACTTGGATATATTTCCTCATGAAGAAATCAGAAGTCTTTGACAGGTTTAAAGAGTTTAAGGCTCTTGTTGAGAATCAAACAGAGAAAATAATTAAGGTGTTGAGGACAGATAATGGTGGAGAGTTCTGAGGGAATGAATTTGAAGAATTATGTAAGAAATGTGGTATAGCAAGGCAGAAGACTACTCCATATACACCTCAACAAAATGGAGTTGCAGAAAGGATGAACATGACGTTGATGGAAAAAGCAAGGCGCATGCTCAGTGGTGTCGGGTTAGGACAAGAATTCTGGACAGAGGCAGTGGGTACTGCATGTTACCTGGTCAACAGATCACCCTCATCAACACTAGATGACAAGGCTCCACAAGAGGTATGGACTTATAAAAAACCTTCTCTCACACATCTCATGGTATTTGGTTGTGATGCATATGTTCATGTTTCAAAGGAAAATATGAGTAAGCTAGATAAGAAGGCTGAAAAGTGTATCTTTATTGGATATAAATATGGTCTCAAATGTTATAAGTTTTGGAACCCATAAAATAAGAAGGTAGTGTATAGTCGAGATGTGGTATTTAGAGAAATGAAGGATGTTGTTAAATAGGAAGTCCTACCAAGTAAGGAAGAACCAGAGAAAATAGAGTTTGATTTAAAGGATGATGAGTCAGACTCTACAGAAGAACAGGAATCAGAAGAAGAAGATCCTCATACTCCAGTATTGAGGAGATCGGTTCGAGAAAGAAGGCTACCGGAAAGGTATACTCCATCTTTTTTCCGTTCAAATTTTGCTTTGTCTATTATTGATGATGATCCTAGAACTGTTAGGGAGGCAGTGGATTCAAAGGATGGAAATCTATGGAAAAGGGCCATGGACGAAGAAATGACATCTTTGGATAAGAATGAGGCTTGGGATCTAGTGGAGTTACCGACTAGAAGAAATCCCATTGGCAGCAAATGGGTATTTAAAAAGAAGCTAAATACAAAAGGAAAAGTGGAGAAATACAAAGCTCGGTTAGTAGAAAAGGGTTATTCCCAGGTTGAGGGAATTGATTTTGGTGATATTTTTTCTCTTGTTGCCAAGTTAACCTCTATAAGATTTCTACTATCTATTGTTGTTGCATTTTATTTTGAAGTAGAACAGATGGATGTGAAGACAACATTCCTACTTGGGGATCTGGAAGAAGAAATCTATATGAAGAAACCAGAAGGTTATGTTGTGAAGGGAAAGAAGGAGTTGGTATGCAAGATGAAAAAGTCCTTGTATGGTTTAAATAATCACCAAGGATGTGGTATCAAAAATTTGATACTTATATGCTGGGACTTGGCTTCAAAAGAAGCAAAGAGGATCATTGTGTGTATTTTAAATTAATTGGTGATCATTCGATTTATTTGGTCTTGTATGTGGATGACATGTTGTTGATAAGAGACAACAAGGAGATTATCCAGGATGTGAAAACTCACTTGTCCTCTAAATTTGACATGAAGGATCTCGGTGCTTCAAATTTCGTTTTGGGCATGGAAATTAAAAGAGATCGGAAAAAGAGGAAACTCTGGTTAAATTAGAGAAAACATGTTGAGACAATATTGCAGAGGTTTAATATGCAGGAATGTAAACCGATCAAGGATCCTATTCTTGTTTGTGTAAAGTTATCTGCGGATCAGTGTCCCAAGATGCAGGAAGAGGAGGAGGACATGTCTCGTGTTCCATATGCGAGTGCAGTTGGAAATTTGATGTATGCAATGGTCTGTAGTGGACCGAACATCACACATGCAGTGGGAGTTTTGAGCAGGTATATGTCAAAACTAGGGAAGGAGCATTGGACAGTAGTAAAAAGGGTTTTTAGGTATTTGTGTGGCATTGCTAGCTATGGATTGTGCTACCAAGGAAGATCAGGATTGGACAGAGTGGTGGATATACATGGCTTTGTGGATGTAGACTATGCTGGAGATCTGGATCGTAGGAGATCTACAAGTGGGCATGTGTTTAACCTGTTTGGAGGAGCAATAAGTTGGATGAGAAAAAGACAGACTGTAGTGGCACTTTCAACTACAAAAGTTGAATGCATGGCAGCCACTCATGCAAGTAAGGTAGAAATATGGTTACAAAGATTGTTTTTAGGTATTGGGTTGGTACAACAAGCTGTAAGGATAGATTGTGACAATCAAAGTGCAATTTTCCTGGCGAAGAACCCAACTTATCATTCAAAGACAAAGCATATTGATATTCAATATCACTTTGTGAGAGACATGGTTGAAGAAAAGAAAGTATTGCTGATGAAGGTGGACACTTTGAAGAATGTTGCGGATTCATTAAAAAAATCTGTGAGTACTAAGAAGTTCTCTTGGTGTAGAGGATCCATGGGCATTGTTGCCCTAGATTGTTGATTATGTAACCCTGTAACCCCATGTATGCAAAGAAAACAACAAGTGGGAAAATGTTGGGTATGTGTTATATTCTTTGCACGAGTAGTAGTGTCTACGTTGCGCCGGGCATGCAGGGGGGTTTGAGGGGGGGTGAAAGGGAAGCACCCCTAATTTTTTTTTTGCTTCGGGAAACATGTCACATTTTTGGGCGGTTTTTTGGCACATGGTTTTTGCCGATGGTTTTCTATTTCCAGTTAAGGAATCAGGGTTGTTGACTAATCCAGGTCATTGGGTTAGGTTTTTGGATGTCGTTGGCTCCTATATGTATATTTTATTGTAAACAATGTAATACTACGAATGAATATAGAATATGTTGGTTTTCCAAGGGGAAAATATCTGTGTAATGTTTGTATTTGCCATTGTATCTTTTCTATTCTTTTACTAAAAATCAGTTTGCAGTAAATATTGTACAAGGTTAAAATATACACTAACTATACTATATTTGGCCTCTAGAGAGGTTATCCCTTTAGCTCAAGGATTTGCTGAGAACTTGTCGAAACCCAATGGTTTCACCAACAAGCCCACTAGAGGTGTCAGATGTCCAACGCGGAGGGGAACAAACTCGGGGTATTCCGTGAAACTTCACACACTCCCCCTAAGTGGTTCTTTGAACCAAGCAATCATCCTCTTTTGATATTGTCCTATTACAACTACTCCACGCTGACCAAACCGACGTGTATGAAACTTACTCCCAGAAGATCGAGGCAAGATATCAACTGGAAGGGTTAGAAACAAGCACCAAGAGCTGAGGGGAAGGTTTATTTTAAACAAAAAGTAAAGTACTGAAAAGTAAATGTTTTCTAATTACTAAAGTCCTCAGTGACCAACCTCTTGTGAGGAGCTGAGGGGACGAGTTTATTTTCCAACTTGAAATTGCATAAAGTAAAATTGCAGAAAAGTAAATCTAATCTAGCAATTAAATTATTACTTCCCAAATTGAAATCTAATCTATGTGAAGGTTGTTGTTGTGTTTTATGTTTATTAGACATTGAGAAACAAAGAAATGGAGAACTAAATCAAAATGCATAATCACACCACAAGACACCACCCCCCTGGGGGGAAACGAAAATGGGGCACTGTGTAACCCACTCTTTTATTGACTCGGTTACAATGATCTCCCTTAAATGAGATTTTGGATCCTTATAATGATGGATCATAGAGGTTTACAAGTTACAAAATGATTTAGGAAGGTACAGAGTGCTTCTGGAAGTCCCAAATGCTCCTAATCCACCAAATTTTGGCAAAATATCCCCTTGTTTATTCACAAACCTGCACAAAACAACAAAAAAAACAATACAAAAGGTGGCCAAAAACACTTTAAAAGTGTCTTTGGTTATTAGTAGAAAAACCCAAAAAATTCTAAGTAAAAATCTATGATAAATGAACAAAAAAGAACTAAGGAAAGCAAGCTAGAAACAACCTTTTCTTGATGATATTACTTGCTGTCCTAAAACAGAAAGTAATGTCAACAAAGATCCTCAAAATTGGAATTTAAACACTTGAAATTGAAACTACCTTTAGCCTTAATATATTACTTTTAAAAAATGCCAAAAGATAGAAACTAACAAGTTACATCAAATGAATAATAGTTTTGCAAAAATAGATCTAAACTAATTGTTTCTCATGCATACAAAGTAATCTATGGATTTAACTTTAAAACAATAACTTTACTTTGCGTGTGCTTAAAGTAACCTAAAAAATAGAAATTTTAGAAATTGAGAAAGAGAGGAAGAGAAATGCTTGAACTTTCTTGGAATCTTGGGCAAATGGAGTCTTGTTGATGGATCAAAGAGGGACTATGTCTTTCTTTAGGATCTTGAAGAAAAAGGTAAGTGCAACCAAGCCCAACCTCCTCTTCAAGTGTGAGAACCTGCAATACTTAGAGATCTCTTGCCAACAAACTATTAGTAGAATGGTGCTACCTACATAGAGTGCTTCATAAAAACATAAACATTAACCGAAATGGATATGTATTATAAAATATTCAAATGTACATAAGAAATAAGATAATTAAACAAGTCAGCTTTTTTAATCTTATCCTACTTGGAGATAGCTCCACTAGAAGGCCACTAACTAACAACTGAAACAAGAGCACAATAGCAATTTTTTAACCCACAATTAAGCAGTTGACATAGATGTTCCACACATGAAATTTGACACAAGCTTGTAGCAGGCCTTTTATTCCAATTCACAAATATGATACAATACAATGATACACAAGCAATTCTTCCCAAGCTCCAACTAGCTTAGCAAATGGGAGAATGCTTTAATTTATAGCAAGAGGGAAGCAAGTCAAGAGGAGGAGGGGCACACCACTTGGAGAAGAGGGTGCACCAAGTGTGAGCTAAAGCTTATCAGGTGTGAGGGAGATGGTTGCCACCTCTCCCCACACTCCAAATGGTCGCCACTTGTGAAAATGGGGAGAGATAGAGGGGCGTTACCTCTCAAGAGGTGGGAGGCCCACTCTAGAATGTGCCACCTCTCAAGAGGTGGGAGGCCCACTCTAGAATGTGCCACCTCTCAAGAGGGGCGCACCTCTCCTTTGTGCACATGTTGGAATGTAATATGGCTGCCACTTAACTCAACTCTCAACCAATAGATGCTTCCCTTTGATTACCACATAAGCTTCTAGACTTTAGTTGACTCAAAACATGTCAAAACATGTTTTCGACAAGTTTGCTAAAAAATAGCATTTGTTGATTTTTCCCGATTTTTTTATGTCTTTTTTCACTTTTGTGAGCAAAATTAATTTTTTAGTGATTAAAATCACTAATTTTACTCACAAAAGTGGGTACATGGTAAAGTGGGTGCTCTAGGTCCAAAAATGAACACCCCCAAGGCATTACCACTTTTTAAATACATATTCAAGTTACAAATAAAATATCTCATTTTACGGGAAATTTTTTATTAACTGAAAAAATTAAAAAATCCTAAGGGGGAATTAGCACATTTCCATGAGACTCTGGGATAATGCTTAGCATGGTTATATACATATGACTTTAGACTTAAAACACCCCCCCAAGTCATATCTGCTAGTACAATTACTCCATCTTTGGAGGTTATTGAGTGAAAAAACTAGAAAATTATAGTTCGCTTAAAGAGAAAAATATAATTTGCAAGTAAAAAAAACACTCTAGAGTAAAGTACTAGTGTCTAATCCTTGGGTGGCTAATCTTTTTACAAAAAATCAGATGCTTAAGGCATTTTATTACAATTCCCTGTAGGGTATGGAAATGTGGTAAAAGCTGAAAAATGACCATAATGGCCAACTGGACTTTTGAACTTTGAATTTTGAACAAGTAGTTGTTCAATCTTTGGCGACTCATCTACAAGTCCATCCTAGTGCAACTTGGTGGATAACACTTATCAAACATGGGTATTGGCATTGGGATTAAATGGAAGGGATGTGAGTCCAAAATAACACCATTGCTATCTCTTTCCTACTAGATTCAATTTTGGGTCTCGCTAATCAACTATGCACTACTCAACCCTCTATCAATGTGAATATTACATCCATGAACTGTTAAACATGTTTTAGCAAAAGCCTCTACCCTTCGTCTCACATTCTCGTGGATCCCAGATTATAGACACTATAGATAGTCATGATTTGGAGTCCATCAAAATGGTTTTGGATGTTGCATATAACTACATTCAACACTACATAAATAATATGACTTCCATGGATACCTCTTTTGCAGAGTCAAAAGTGTGCATGACCATGGTGGTTAAGGCTCCCTCCACACAGAAACACAATGCTTGTGTTTCATGCGAATAACCCCTACAACTCCAACTCAAAAAACTTTTTAAACAATGTGCACACTACACATGCATAAGATCGATCCAAGTTCCATCTACAACACACCACACCAAGGTAGTTGTATTTTAGCATTTCTAATGTACGATGCACATTACTTGCCATAATTTATATATATCAATATGCATTGCATGTGTGCTTCTCTTCTCCCCAATACAAGCCAAGTGTTATTGATGTACTTTAGCATTTCCTATGTAAGATGCACACTAGTTGCCATAGTTTTTATGCATTGCATGTGTGCTTCTCTTCTCCCCAAGACAAGCCATGTGTTATTGATTGAGGTCCATAAAAACATAAAAAAGACACATATTGATTGAGGTCCATAAAACATAAAATGATATTTATGGGATGAAGATGAAATCAAATTGTTCCTTGTAAATAAAGCTGAAATGACATTACAATGAATATTAAAACTATGAAAATCAAAACACACAATACATGTAGTAAACCTCACTGGTTGCATTTCTTGATTAAGTCACCAATAACCACCAACACCAAACCTATAATCGAGATTCTACATACCCTCGACAAAATATCGCTATCTCTAAATGTTAAATCACTTTTAATCCTCCTTCACTACAATGTTGAATCACTTTTAATCCTTCTTCATATACAATGTATCCAATTTCCATTCTATCCACTCCAATTCTATTACATGCATTCCCTTCCTAGTTCTTTTATTTTTAAATCAAATTAACCAAGATGATAGCAATTCTAGATTCTACATACCCTCGACAAAATATGGCTGTCTCTAAATGTTAAATCACTTTTAATCCTCCTTCACTACAATGTTGAATCACTTTTAATCCTCTTTCAATACAATGTATCCACTTCATTTATCCACTCAATTCTATTACGCATTCCCTTCCCAGTTCTTTTATTTTAAATCAAATTAACCAAGATGATAGCAATTCTAGATTCTACATACCCTCGACAAAATATGGCTGTCTCTAAATGTTAAATCACTTTTAATCCTCCTTCACTACAATGTTGAATCACTTTTAATCCTCTTTCAATACAATGTATCCACTTCATTTATCCACTCAATTCTATTACGCATTCCCTTCCCAGTTCTTTTATTTTAAATCAAATTAACCAAGATGATAGCAATTCTATTACGCATTCCCTTCCCAGTTCTTTTATTTTAAATTAAATTAACAAGATGATAGTGGATTAGTATTTTCTGTTTTTCTGGGATGATGAGTATTTTTACCTCCTGCAATCCCAGCGTTTATTTTAAATCAAATTAACCAAGATGATAGTGGATTCTATTTTCTGTTTTTCTGGGATGATGTGGATTGTGCTTTTTTAGTGGATTCGTAGTTTCTGTTTTTCTGGGACGATGTTGATTGTGCTTTTTTGCTGTCTAGCTGTAAAGCTAGCTACATCCTCCGTTGGATGATGAGTATTTTTACATCCTGCAATCCCAACCCTCCATTGGAAACAGAACTCGCATTCTTTGATACATCAGCTGGCAGTGTTCGAGAGAGAACCCTTCAAACGCCTGTAGTAGCATTGAAGGGTATTTCAACGGTCCAGGGATCTTGATTCTTTTAATTCCATTTATTTTTTAATTCCTGTTGGCATTGGCATTCCCTCGCCTCTCCTCCTCCTCCGCTCAGGGCTGCCTGCGTTGTGGTCTGTCTAGTCTCGTTCGGTCTGTATGTTTGGAGCTCCATGTTATGTCTGTATGAGTCTGGTCCGGTCTGTATGTTTGGATCTCCATGTTATTTCTATGTTGTTATGTCTGTATTGGTCTGCCTGTTTGTGTCATCTGTTTGGTGTGCAGGTTTTCCCTGAGAGGTGGAGGTAGGTAGGTGGCACATCAATTTTCAATTAGGAGAGGAGTGCAAGTACTCAATCGCATCTAAATGAGGTATCGTCATCATCCATCAAGATTCTGTTAATTTTTGTTCAAATTCTTTATATCTGTCCTGTCCTTCTTTTTTTTCCCTTTCTGATCATGAATTATAAATTACATCAGTCCAACGAGTGAGATCTGCAGGAATTGATTTGATTTTAGTAATTAGATCCATCCACATACACATCAGTCCAACGAGTGAGATCTGCAGGAATTGATTTGATTTGATTTTAGTAATTTGAATTTGGGTAAATTTATGTTCAGCGTTTTTAATGTGTCTTATTTTCTTGTGTTTTCAATTATAGACCCGAGTGAGTGAGATCTGAGGTGTTTTCTTTTTATCTGATAGCAGGCCTCTCATGAAGATAGGCCAGTAAATCATTCACAATGAGGATAGTCATGCAGGATTTCCCTTTCTCTAACCCAAGAATTTCAATTATTCTTCACTTTTGAAGGTCGGCTGGTAGATTTGTTAGTCGCGAGTATTGGGCATTAAGATGAAGAATCAAAGAAATCTGAGCTGCATGATCTTGATCGGAATCCTTTGCATGCATATCTTGTTAGTCGTGAGTATTGGGCTAAGATGAAGAATCTAAGAATTTTGTTAGTCGCGAATATTGGGCATGCATGGCGGGGCGGCAACAAAGGCAATTCGATCCCTCATAGCCTGGAATTCGAGAGAAGCAGGGTCTGCAACTACCAATGCCAATATCACTGCTGTTGAAAAAGATCCGTGCAAAGGTAAATTCAGTGATCAACTAAATTCAATTTGTTATGATTGTCTCTCGTTTTAATTCAAATCAAATTGCCAAAAGCCCGTAACATAAATTGATGGATTGATTTTTTCATAAATTGAGCCAAAAGATTGCAGTATTTGTGTTGCCATTACATGGTTCTGTTAAATTATTCACAATCTGAAAAAAATAAGGATTACTAAGCGAACCAATTTTTCCCATATAAAAGCTAACGGAATATATTTGTTCCTCCAAACAAAATTGTCTGCTGCTGTGGTGTTTGGTTGATTTGCAGTTTAACTACAAAGATTAGATGACGAATATGAAGAATGGAGTTCATTGCTTCTTGTTGAGTTGGTGGACGTGCAGTTCTTATAGGCTTTCGCCTCATTCTTGGCCAGGTCGTACACATTCTGCCATTTTCATTTCAAACCAGGTAACCCTGTAAAACTATTATTTCAAACCAGGTAACCCTGTAAAACTATTATTTATAAATCTTGCTATTTAACTCAAAGTTATGGTTGGAATTCTGCCTTGAAGACTCTACGTTATCTTCTTAATCTGTTAGGTGGTGTGTTTTTCAGCTGAGGCATTGTTTGGTTGATTTGCAGACATGAGGCATTACCTATAATTGCAGTTTTTACCGGGCTCGACGCAAGTTTGATTACGGGACCTGCAACGTAGTGCAGATGGTGCAAAGGTAAATTCAGTGATCAACTGCATTCAATTTGTTATGATATCTTAAGTGCACTTACTTAAAATAATGTTTTAAGGTTTTATGGGTTGAGGTTGAATTTTGAATTATTTCTGGAATATTCCAGAAGCATTGTCAATAGCACAATGCCATTGGATTTGGCAGGGATGCCTTTGGAGGCAAGAACGGGAGTCTTTATCTGGTCACGGAACCCAACGATTATGATGCGGTGAATCCTCTGCTGGGCACTCTGCGTCACGCCGTGATTCAAACAGAGCCCTCTCTTTGAAAAAGCTACAGAGGAGGTTGATAGGCTGTGGCTGTACCAAATTCTCCACCATAGCAGAAGAAGGGAGACTGCATACGCTATGACCAACCAAGACTTGGATAAAGTATATCAATATAGCAGTTCTGATTGGAGCCACAAATCAGCGCTGTGATCTATAGACACCAAAGCCAACTATGTGCTCTCAGCAAGATTGGATCCAGGGCGGAGCAGAGGACTAGTGGGCTCCACAATACAGGTACCCACTGCTTTATTTTCCTCATAGTTTATCTTTTGAAAATTCACTTCTAAACATTTCATCCTGAAATGGTCAAATAGAAAGTCGAAAACCTACTAAACCATATTGTCGATGGAAGGTAATCACATAAGGGAAGAATAAATTGGAATCCTAATATAAGCTTTTCATTGGTCCAAAACCTTACATCAAGTATTTTACTATTTACGATAATGATAATGATAATTTTTGAATGGCAATTAGATCGGCGAATGCTACATATTTTCCAGAAACCTTATATAACTAGATAGGCAAAACGTGGAACTCAAGGCTCACAACGATTTTGAACCAATGAAAATTTGTTGGACATTCTGATAGCATGAAATTATGTTTCCTATCCTAGACAATTTTTTGGAAGCAAACATGTACGCTGGGAACAAATTAGAAGAACATACAGTCTGTAAATTATGCAATGATGATAATGTGGCTATGCAGATTAGTGGCAGTTTTTTTTTTGGACAATTTTCATAAATATTGATGAAATGATTTGAAAAACCTAAATCTGGCAGTTCAGTTACTGAAAGAGTTGGTAGGGTGTTTAATATATCCTTGTTTCCTTTTTCTGCCGTTAGATGTTTGGGTTTATGCTGAACTGGAGGCTAAGAAAGTTCTATTGTAAGCTCTTATAGAATAATGATTGCCTTCTTTTGGAGTAGGTGATTGTTTCCATGTCATTAATTTCCTAGACTTTGTTTAGTGACAACTGACAAGTCACTTTAACACGATCCTATGTAGTTGCATTTAAAGTATATACTGGTTGGAAGAAATGCTTGCCCTTCCAGTGGTCGTATGAATGTTGTTCTTTCCACCACCAAACTTTTATACTATCCTTGAATTTTTTTTTTTTCGTTTGGTTGGATTTCAACTATTTTATTGACCTAGTCAATCCACCAGTCCATTGGAACAACTCGAAACATGATTGCCTATAGCCTCTCATACAAACTATGAATATGATTCATCAATGGCTGTATAATTGTGGATTATCTTAATCGTTTTTGACAATCTTGGTTACTAGATTGAGTGCTTGTAAAACTGGATTTTGTGTAATGCACGGTTCTAGACACAGTTTGATGCCCTGAATTATAGTTGTGGTTTCAACTTTCAACTATATTATTAGTAATCTCCTATAGGCCTATTTTAAAGAGTAGTATAACTTGGTCGTAGTGATTACTTGCTCCTTCTTATTGGGATTTACTCAGATTCCCTATGAGGTCCCCTCACATTTATGTATATAGCCTTGGTGTGTATGGTCACGTTGTCGTTGAGTCCTTAAAAAAAGTAGCAAAATGTATAGAGATACTCTCCCATTTCTTGTTTGAAATTGATTGGGTATGAGTAATCATGTTGGCTTGTTCCTCTTTGGCAGTTCTGATTTCTCTCAGTTATA
>SNQJ01S0158688.1:21976-38986 GCA_010110895.2 Picea sitchensis
TTATTATCTAAAATTCTCTCTTTTTCAAGGCGTTGAGTACTTATTCTGAGGTTTTTCTATGCTATATTGATATTTGGTTCTTAACAAAGGTGCTACACTTAAACTAGCTTGTTCACCCTAAAACTGAATTTTTTTAGTTAAGTGATCGTTTTAAGGGGTTTTTATTTACTCATAAAGGTAGTGGATGCAACTAAGTGATGTTTTAAGAGACAAAACAAAAAAACAAGACACTTATAAGAAAATTGTAATGCAATAAGCTTATTCTTCACTGAAAGTAGTGTAAAAACACTTCAGAAAAGGTGCAAACTATTTACTATTTAATGATATGCAAGAATGCAAATTTTTTATTCAAATGAAAAGCACTATTGATGCAAATTTCTTTAATGTAGAGCAATTGAAAATAACTACACTATCCTTTTCACCGAAACCATAACAAACTTTTATGGAAACTGGATTCCTTCAAATATACATAATGTATTTTGAAAACAATAATCACTAATAAACAAAAAGTATACTTCAAAAGAGTTTTATTTTTCGGAGAAAAATGACAGTAAAGATCGAGAAAAAATATAGAAAGCACACTTCCTAAACTTGTTTTGTTTTTCTTGTTTTAAAAGCGAAGGAGAAAAATTAAAAATATCAAGAAAAATTTCTTCTCAAATAAAACAAGTAAGATACAAATAAAAGTAGAAATAAATACTCATACCTATAAATAAATATTAAGGACATCAACCAAGACTATCTCAACCAAAAAGAATCTAAGAAAAACTTTCAAAACCGCTTCTATACGCTTAAAAATAGAGAATGAAAAAATAAAAATATATTTTTTTCTTTATAAAGAACATAACTTATTAACTTCTGAGCATTAAAAACAACACAAGAAGAGTTGAAAAAACCCAAAAGAGACTCGAGACACCCATCCCACCAGCCAAAAAATAGAAAAGATTACAAATAACCTCTCCTTTAGAGATGTATGTGTCTATCACCAAGGAAGACCATGTATGTATGTGATTGTCCTAAACATAACATGTGTATGTATGAGACTTTTATAGGGGAAAACACATATATGAAGCAAAATTTTTCAAAAAACAAATGGAAAAGGTAGTCAATCAGGCCAAATGAGCAAGAAAGGAATAAAAAAATAAGTGCCAAAAAGAAGTCAGAGAGAAGAAAAAATAAATAAGAAACGAAAGAGAATAATGTAGACTAACCCACTAAGGAGAGTCCA
Source organism: Picea sitchensis (assembly GCA_010110895.2). NCBI lineage: Eukaryota > Viridiplantae > Streptophyta > Pinopsida > Pinales > Pinaceae > Picea > Picea sitchensis. The sequence goes on from SNQJ01S0158688.1 coordinate 23,205, forward strand.
TAGTGTGGATGTCAGTTCTCTTTGCGAGGAAAATGCCATATTGTTGTGGGAATACCAAAATAGATCAATGATCGTGTAAAGATCAACAAATTCTGATAAAATCGAGCAACAAACAATCCATAAATAATATGACCATACTAACTAACTTTTAAGAAAGAAATCAATAAGAACTTACTCGAGGTCCTATGTTCAATGTAGATCCAAAGCCTGGAATTCTTTTATTCCTCCTTGATTTTTTTTTCTCAAACATGCAAAAATGGTCCACACGGGACTACAAGAAAAAGTAGTGATATTGATAACTAACTAACCAACTTTATCAAATATGAAGAGATTCATTGCAATTAGTATTCTAAATAAATAAACATTCAACAAATATGAATTACATATCAAGAATACCAATTATCAAAGGAATGATCATCTTTATATTAAAATCAACATTTTGAGGTAAACGTTGTTACATGATTTGTCGCGGCACTACCTCGTTGAAAGGACCATAGGTCCCTCCACCAAAGCTATTACAATCACAATAGACCTATGAATCTGATACACCGGTGGACTCAAAGAAAACTTAGGAATTTTTCTTAGTCAGATGAGGTAGTGCATAAGAATGGCTGCAACCACAAGTTTCCAGGTTTGAGGACCATAAGAGCAAGGGAGATTCAGGGTCTTGCAGACATGGCGGGGTTAAACAAACATTTGTTTACTTTCTTATGCATTCATTCATGAACTTTCTCCTTCGATTCATTCTCTATTTAAGTCATCTCGATTTAGTTAGATATGGTTGAATATAGGGAAAAGTAGTTAGGAAACTAACCAATCCTATGACTCAACTTGCAATTACTAGATTTTACCCCCATGGAACTTTGTGTACCTCTCCTTTCAACTGACATTGTGGTATTTCCCCCAAATCTTTATGTCACCCATAGGTAGTATCCAATTGTTTGGACCTTAATTAATTAATGGTTATAAATGGGCTTGGAAAAAGGATGCATTGAAAACGAAGGCGCAACACACCCTCTACAAAGGCACCCATAAGTGAGACATTATGAACCCTTGTATGCCATGAACCCCATTCCCAAAATTCTTACCCCCATCCATTTCAGTTTCTCCACATGTCTTATAGGGGAGGTCCACTTGGGAAACACTCCTTGACTTAGGGAATGATTCATCCAATAGGTCACCTTGTCAACCCTCCCATACCTAAACTTGACAACCTGCATCGGGTCTTTAAGAACTTGTTTAATTTGATGAGGTGGTTTTTGATGCACATGCTTAGGTGACTCTTTTATTGACTTGAGTTATCTATCATGATGCATTTGACTTGAGATCCTTGGAGGGCATATTCATTGTCTTTGTAGGACCTTGCTTGGTGGACATTTTTGGAGAAACAAGCCTAGCTTGGGCTTCCTTGGGGCATGAATCCCACAGGTTGGATACCATGGCTCGCACACTAGATGATGATTATATCCTTTGGAGGCTTGAGAGACACCTTGGATGACCTATCCTAGCCCTTCATCACCCTAGTGACTTGCCTTTGGAGGCTAGAACGCTACATCTTAGGGCTTGACGTTTTGTTAGGGCTAGGGTTTTGGTAGTGGTGGTGTTGACTTGATACTTGGCACCTTTTCAATGGAGAGAAAGCCCTAGATTTATGGAGAAGACCTTAATGCATGAGGAGTAGGCCTTTGGAGGCCCAATGTTTCATCCCCAAGCTCAAGGACTTGCTCCAAATGCCAAAACGTTTCCCTAAAAGGGCGACGCCATGCTTTTTTAGGGTTTTCTTATGTGCAAATTCAAATTTAAGTTTTAAAGGGGAAAAGTAAGGGAGGTCGGCCTCCCTACTTTGTGGTTTACCCTAAGTTAAGTGGATAAATTTTATTTTATAGGTTTAGTATAAATAAAGATCAAACTCATTTCATTTTATCATAGCTCTCCCATTGTGAGAAGACTACTTGACTGAAATTTATGCCCCTCTTGGGAAAATTCATTCTCTCTCTCTTTTGTGATATGGTTGATATCTTTTCTTATGGAGAGAAGTGGTGCGCTATCTCTTGGAGGCACTTTCTCTTGCTTTGGTGATGAAAAATTCTTGGTAACTAGGGTTTGTCTTTGCATTTTTTGGAATTGGTAAGGAAAATATGCATTTTTTTAGGTTTCTTTCTTGTTCCATGGTTTTAATTGGCTAGATCCTTGGAGGAGTGTAAGGGAATACAACCTCCACCAAGTTTTATCATTATTGTTTGTTGAAAAGGCTATTGCAAAGGTTCCTACGAGGAGTAAAAGGGCTTACACCCTCCTAGACTTTGCGTTGTTAGGGTTACTATCTCAAGGAAGTAAAAGGGCTTACACCCCTTGAGATTTGGTAGGCCTAACCTAGTACAAAGAAACTCCATAACCCATTTGGCAAGGCACTAATCATTTATTTCATTGGAGAAATAAATTACTTGCATTGGTAAACGTGATTTTGAGTGATATTGATCTTGTTCAAGTTGGAATATTTTCTTGATTCTTTAAGCTTTTTAAATCCTCTAGGGCGTCTTAATTGGCCCAATATATCTTGAGTTATAACTAACTAAAAGCTACAGACATTAGGGCTGCAACAAACCACTCTATATATCTTTGAATTTAACTTGCATTTCAACTGTGGAAATTTGTGTGTAAGCCATTACTATCATTCTACTGCTTATTGGTGAACTTTTTGTCGGATCACTTGCTTATTTTCATGGTTGAAACTTGTTGCTGTAGAAAATATTTTCTACAACCACTTTTCTGTTACAAACATACTCTAAAAACATCACACAACAACCCTCTAATACCACTAAAGTTTTTGCTAAAGTATTGGGAATTAATCTACATGTTTTATGCTTCATTTCTCAATAAATCTTTGATGCTTTAAGTTGTTAAATCTGCAGTAATTAGCTTTATTCCTTGCTGATATATAATCTTGTTTACTGCTTTAGTTTGGGATAGTAATCTTAACTTGCTTGTCCAATTAATCTTTGAGCTTGTATACTTGTCTTTTCTTGTGTCTCTGGCAGGTACAACTATCTTCCGTAGGTACTCAAGCATTTGGAAACCATTGACCATCTTCGAGACTTGTTTGCAAGACATCTTCCACTTAGTAGATTGACCTATAGGGGCATCATCTTTCATTACTCCATTTTCCATCTCATTTCCCCCTAGGGTCACCCAAGATTCCCTCCTTGTGTAGGATTTCTCCTCCACTAAAGTGAGGGGAGGGTTTATCTAAGGTGACAGTGCGTAGACTCTCCCACAATTATCACCATCTCATGGATTGGTTTGGGCTTTTCCCAACCTATAGTTTGTGCAATAACACCTTTCACAAAGCAACCTCCAACATCAAAACATAAGACCTTCTCTCCCTATTCATCTTTCATTATTTTAAGCCTACATAGTCTCTAAAACATCCCTTTTCTGACTTGACTTGCTTCTAGAAAAAAACAAAAACACAATAGAGCCAACTGCACTATGCATAAAGCAAACTCTATCGAACAACAAGTACGCAAACCAATTGAAAAATACATATATTAATACATCAACCAATTGGCTATAATCAAGATAATTGATGCACATGACTCCTTACCCATGTTTCCTTCCTCACTTATATAACAATATAGCGTTAAAAAATAATTCAATTAAAGCTCATTGTAATTCGTGAAATCCATCCAAGGGAATCATGTCAAGCAGTACATAGAAATAATTCCATATTTCGTATAGTAAATATATATGCATCTTGTCTGGCCCACTGCTTTAAATGCAACCAATTGTTACCTGACATCGTAGAAAGCTTCATAAACCATCATGTTCTCTGAACCATCCACCAAACCTGCATAATTAAATTGAGTGTTCAATTCCCGTCGTCGGCTCGACAATAAGATGTTATTTTGAACAACCAATCAGAACACCGCAAAAAAATTTAGATCGGTCCCAACAAAGTTTAACTTCGGAAAACAACACCAAATTTTTGGTCAACGCGATAAGAAAAACACAATCAGCGCAAAGAACAATTGTTATAGTCCCAAGCCTTCTATAGGGATTAATAAAAAAATAGTAATAAAAAACTAAAATATTATTAAAAAACAATAATAAATTTCAGAAACAAAATGTATTAAAAGACATCACCCATAAGTGGTTTTAGAAGACCTATATAACATACTTGAGCAATTAAAAGTCCATGTGCACAATTCAAATGTTGGTTCCCATAAAAATTAAATATTTTATTAAAGTGAAACTCTTAACTTACAAAATTCAAATCTCAGTTGGCATAGACATTCATTATTTTTAGGAAAGACCAAAACCTTCCACATACACGTATATGACATATTTGAGCAATGAAAAGTCCACATACAAAATTCAAATGTTGGTTCCTATAAAAATATTTTTTTTAATAAAGTGAAACTCTCCACGTACAAAATCTTAAGTTGGGAATAAATGAAATTATGTTTACTTAATAGCTTGTTGACTTCTATCTCGTTGTGCCTTCTATTATTTAACTTTTCTTTTCATGGTTATTCGCTTCCTGCTAATTTCATCTCATTCTACAACTGCTCGAAATACTTGCAATAAATCTTGTTCCTCATCTATGTGTCTATTGTTGCAATGTTCTTACTTTCTATGTCCTTTAATAACTTTCCCTAATCAAACACTATGTGTCCTCGATGTTATCATGACCATCCTCTTCTTTTGGGATTTTAACATTTCACTTTCAATTCATCCACGTATTTTGATCTAGCATATTTTGGGAAGTTTCCTTGTGCTTTCTCCATGAACTCTCCAAAACTACAAAACTCTAATCCTTCTCTATCACTTCTTCTCTATTCACCATTTATCATTTTCATTTGGCCTTTGTTCATGCACATGTCATATATCTTTCATTTCTAAACTCTTTATAAATGCTACATTCTATTAGGTCCCAATATACCTTGGTAATCCTTCACTCAATTATCATCGACCTATGATCTTCCATGTGCCCCTTCTCATCATCTCAACGATGCCTCTACTTTGATGCAATTCACAACGCATTCTACATATTTTAAGTTCTCTTTGGTTCACCAATAACAGATGCCTTTCACAACTCATACTTTGTTTTGTCTTGTTCAAATGACTTTGCACCCATGTGGTGACCTCCAAGGTGATTTTATCCCTAATACATCCTCCACACCGACATCTTATCAATCTATATACACAATATACTTTGGGCCTTCTCACTTTGAAACTATTCTCGCACCCTTCGTCAATTCACCAATGTTTGAGTTATCTTTTAGCGATCTTCCTACACTTATCATTTGTATTGGAATCGAAACAATTCTCAATCTACATACTCATGTCATCCTTGGTGTTCACAAAATCAGTATCATAAGAGTACCTCTAATTCTTGTGCATTACTTGAAAAAAAAAATGTTGGCATAGTAAAATTGTTTCTACGAATTTAAAAATCTCAACACATCTCCTCCTCTATATTTATTCAAACAAAGTTAACACCATTTATTTTAGTAGCCATTATGGAAGGAAGAGGCCTTTTTACCCTTATTTTGAATCTAAGTGCTTTTGTGTCCCTTGGATGAGTAAATGAGGATGACATGGATTATGTTTTTTCTTTAACCATAGTTGGATGATGTGGGTTGTGTTTTTTTTATTATTATCTAAATGCCAAATCTCAGTACATCCTCCCCCGTTGGATGATGATGTTTTCACATCATGCATCTCTATGTCAAAAGTAGAACTAGAAGTGTTTGAGATATCAACTAGCTTTGCTTATCAAACATGGTAATTGGCATTGTCATTTGATGGAAGGGATGCAATGGTCTAGAATAACATGATTATTGAACCAATTTCGGTCGAAGCAATTGTGTTTGCTTCCTTATTTTATTCCCATTCCTTGTTTGAATCTCCTCTACCTTTTGCATCACCTCACCTATTCCTCCTCCTCTTAGGGCTACTTTCATTGTGGTTTAGTTTGTATGTTTGGATCTCCATTTTATGTGTTGTTACAAATGCATTGTGGTTTGGTGTTGTTATGAGTAGTTACTTGCATCCATAAAACCCACTTGCTCCCAAATTTTGTTTAGAACTAGGATTGATTAATAAAATTAAGATTTATTTTATTTTTAATTGTCTCAAAACTTGTATTTCATCTTGAAAGGCATGTGATGCCTCGTGCTCTTCAACCGAAGGAAAGAGGTTTGCAAGATAATTTGTCCTCCTTTGTTGGCTCTTATAAAGGAATATAATTTTGTTGAGTACTCTTGATCTTTAGTGGGGTGCTCAATCATTTAATGCCTTGTTGTTTGTCCTCTCGTGCATTTGATCCTTATCTTGTGCTCCATTGTTTAAGTAATATGTGAGGGACTATTTTGTTCCATGAATGATGGAGAAATTTGTAGAATGGGGTATTTCCTAAGGGAGTATGATTACCAAACAATAGAGTCTTTGAATATAGACCACTAAGATATTTATTTCGAATAAATTCCTACCACATTTGATCTTGAGAGCAAAGAAGGGTAGGTGTTCTTCAGCCTTCCCTAGTGTGTTGAGGTTGACATTGTGCCTAGCTTGGTATTCATAGGAAGGTTCTATGTTTGTCTCTTTTTAACTTGGAAAGGAGCATGGGGTCCCTAATTTATCTTTACTTTTTTTTAAGAAACATCATCTACTAAACTTTTCTAACGGGTCAAGGCCCCATGGGAATTCCCAAATATGTGAAGGTTTGGTCCTCTTAGTAAGAGACTCTAAAGATCACTAGAAATTGTGACATAATGGGGACACGAGAAAAGGAATTTAACAAATAAGACATTTGGAAATGAATGTTTTCTCCATAAGCTTCACAAAATATTTTAAGGGAAATCTTCTAGAGATTTGTTTTCTCTATTAAAATTGATCCCATAACACTAATGGTATCATTAGAAAATAATTGTTTGTTTCCTTAACCTCATGGCCAAATGTCTATTAAAATTGATCCCATAACACTAATGGTATCATTAGAAAATAATTGTTTGTTGCCTTAACCTCACGACCTACTTGAATACTCTGTCTTGGAGTCACATCAGGATATTATTAGAAAACATGTCCACTACACAAAATAAATATAAGAGTGCAAATGGTTCACCTTGTTTAACTCCTCTTGAAGTTGACATAGAGAAAGTGGGGTAGCCATGAATTGGGACTAAAATGTTTGATTTCTAAAACAAGTTCTTAACCAAAGGGATATTATGCTAACATATTCCTTTTAGCAAGAGTATTTAAATTAGGAAGTTTCATTACAACTTGTCATGATCCTTTTTCACATTGAATTTTTGAAACATAGAGACCAATTTCTAAATTTTGATCCTTTGAATAACCTCTCCAACCATCATGATTGGACAAAGAAATAACCATGTGACTAAACTACATAGGAACTACTATTTTCAAATTAGAACATATACTATTGTTCAAAGCTAATGAAATCTACTCAGATAAGTGTTTATTTGAGGGAGAACATGGTAAAGACCCCAAAGTATGTCTACGAGAAGTAGGTCATTGTAGTATACATTGCGCCCTTCAACTAGAGTTGGGAAGATAATTTACATCATAATTCATACTTCGTTCCAGTTGAGGAATGAAGTGAGTGATCGATAGGGAGAGGTAGTGTATAAAAAAGAGAGCACGTGATGAATATTTCCATGCAAGTCCTTATAAATTCCTAGGAAATCTACCCTCGCAAAATCGAGTGGGGTGAAGGGGAAGAACTTATCACTAAGGAGAAGAGGAAATGAAGTTTCTAGGACACATATCCATCCAATAATAGGTGGGTCCTCTCCATTTTATTATGGTTAAACAATCATAATGAAAATCATACGCAAGGTGATGAATGACTCTGAAGGGAGTTGACTGAGATGAGATCATTGTTTTTTTGGTATCTAAATGTAAAAGCTGACTACATCCTCCTCCTTTGGATAATGAATCTTTTCACATCATCCAATCCCATCCCTTTGTTAGATGTAATTCTAACATTGTTTGAAATATCAACTAACAATGCTTATTGTTTCCTCCTTTATACACATGGGTGACGTGGAATAAATATTCAATCCACTTGGTGTGTCCTTGGGGGAAAGTTAGAGTTAAGGTGTTGTCACCTAATTCTCAACTCCTCTGTCTAGGACAACTCCTAGTGAAGCCAAGGGGGGTAGTCCCTAAAGAAAATAATTTATGGCTTGAACTAATCAAAGTACAAGAAATAAATGTAGGAGTTTATTGCAATAAACAAAACATAAAGTAAATCTACTCTAAGAGCATATATCTTTCATTCACCACAATCACATATACATAAAGAGATACTTGCATAAAAAAGATACTCAAGATAACTTTGATATGATGCAAGTAAATAAAGGAAATACTTCAAGATATAATAACAAGTGGTTGAGAAATAAATATACTTGAAGCAGAAGACTTTGTATATATAAAACAATGAGACCAGTGCCTTAAAGAGATCGTGGTCAGTTTGAAAGTATCGAATGCTTTATGAAAATTTGTCTTTGAGATTGTAAGGTAGATTAATGTTATAAATTTTTATTTGCTTGAATTGAGATTGTAACAATAAAGCAAATTGTTGGGTATGATTTATATTCTTTGCACGAGTAGTAGTGTCTACGTTGCGGCGGGCACACAGGGGGGTTTGAGGGGGGGTGTAGGGGCAACGCCCTCGAATTTTTTTTGCCTCGGGAAATGCGTCGCATTTTTGGGCGGTTTTTCGGCACATGGTTTTTGCCGATGGTTTTCTATTTCCGATTAAGGAATTAGGGTTGTTGACTAATTCAGGTCATTGGGTCAGGGTTTTGGACGTCGCTGGATCCTATATGTATATTGCATTGTAAACAATATAATACTATGAATGAATATATAATATGTTGGTTTTCCCGGTTTGGGTTTCCAAGGGAAAAATATCTGTGTAATGTTTGTATTTTCCATTGTATCTTTTCTGTTATTTTGCTTAAAATATGTTTGCAGTAAATACTGTACAAGGTTAAAATCTGCATTTGGTATCAGAACTTTGTTGGCTTCAGGGGGACGCCTTTGTGGTCAAGGGTTTGGCTCGGGACTGCGATAAGCCTTGTTACAGTGGGAGATATGTGGTATTGATTTTTCAGGTAAAAATAAATGGCAAGCAATTCGAAGATGGAGATCGAGAAGTTTAATGGGGAAATTTTTGAGATGTGGAAGCTCAAGATGGAAGATCTGTTGGTGGACAACGATCAGTGAATCACGGTAGATCCAGGTACTGCACCTACAGGAACTTCAACAGATTACTGGAAAAAGTTGGATCGGAAGGCAAAGAGCACAATCTGACTGTGTCTCTCAGATTCAATGTTACTGAATGTGTCAGAGGAAGCTACAACCAAAGATTTATGGGATAAGTTGGGAAAGTTGTATCAGTCTAAGTCCCTAGTAAATAAACTATTCTTAAGAAAGAAGTTAAATAACCTGAGGATGAGAGATGGAGACTTGGTGGTAGAGAATTTGAATGCCTTCAATACTATGGTAAGTCAGTTAATATCTGTTCAGATTAAAATTCCAGATGAAGATAAATGTATCAGTTTATTGTGTTCTTTACCAGACTCGTGGGATAGTTTGGTTGTGGCCATAGGTAGTAATACAACTGCCTTGAAGTTTGATGAAGTGGTCTCATACAACTGCCTTGAAGTTTGATGAAGTGGTCTCATCCTTGTTGTCGAAGGAGATGAGACAGAAGAATATGGAAGGACAGAGCACAGACGCATTATTTGCAAGAGGATGTTCCTAGGAAAGAAATATATCTAAGTTCTCAAGTGGGAGATCTAAGTCTAAGGGTAGATCTAAATCTCCCGGAAAGTTTGTAAAGGTGTGTTGGAGATGTGGAAAATAAGGGCACTACAAGAAGCAATGTAGATCCAAAGTTGAGAAAAACAAGGGATCTGAAGAATCTCCTTCTACAGAAGAAATTATCTTCAAGGAAGAAGGAGGGGATGTGTACTTGGCTTCTTCAAGCACACATGCAGATCATGAGGAATGGTTGGTTGACTCAAGTGCATCCTTTCATATGAATCCCCACGGGGAGTGGTTCTGTGAATATGAAAGGTATGATGGAGATAATGTTTTCCTTGGTGATGACTCAACAACCAGAATCATAGGTAGAGGAAAAGTCAAGTTGAGGCTCATAGATGGAAGGATTATAACATTGCCTGTGTTCTGCACATCCTAGGTTTGGCTAGAAATTTGATTTATGTAAGAAAAGTGGATGATGCAGGGGTAAAAACAATATTTGAAAAGGAAACCTATAGGATGGTTCGAGGAGAAATGGTGTTGTTGAAGGGAGTTTGGTTTGGAAATCTGTATAAGTTGCAAGGAAGCACTATTAGTGATGGGTGTAATAGTTTCATTGTTCCTGATATTGGAGTTGAAGAAGAACGAACTTCTACAGTCTCTGGAGAAAAGGTTGTGTTGTGACATCAAAGACTGGGGCATATCGAAGAGAAGGGTCTTCGACTACTAAACAATAAAGGTATGGTTAAAGGTATGTCTAATTTCTCTCTGGATTTTGATTTCTATGAACATTGTGTATATGGGAAGCATAATCAGATAATATTCCCTTATGGTGCAACGAGGGCAGAAGGAATTTTATAGCTAGTTCGCAATGATGTTTTTTGACCCGTATCGGTCCCATCATTGGGAAAATATGTGTATTGTGTCTCATTTATAGATGACTTCTCGAGGAATACTTGGATATATTTCCTCATGAAGAAATCAGAAGTCTTTGACAGGTTTAAAGAGTTTAAGGCTCTTGTTGAGAATCAAACAGAGAAAATAATTAAGGTGTTGAGGACAGATAATGGTGGAGAGTTCTGAGGGAATGAATTTGAAGAATTATGTAAGAAATGTGGTATAGCAAGGCAGAAGACTACTCCATATACACCTCAACAAAATGGAGTTGCAGAAAGGATGAACATGACGTTGATGGAAAAAGCAAGGCGCATGCTCAGTGGTGTCGGGTTAGGACAAGAATTCTGGACAGAGGCAGTGGGTACTGCATGTTACCTGGTCAACAGATCACCCTCATCAACACTAGATGACAAGGCTCCACAAGAGGTATGGACTTATAAAAAACCTTCTCTCACACATCTCATGGTATTTGGTTGTGATGCATATGTTCATGTTTCAAAGGAAAATATGAGTAAGCTAGATAAGAAGGCTGAAAAGTGTATCTTTATTGGATATAAATATGGTCTCAAATGTTATAAGTTTTGGAACCCATAAAATAAGAAGGTAGTGTATAGTCGAGATGTGGTATTTAGAGAAATGAAGGATGTTGTTAAATAGGAAGTCCTACCAAGTAAGGAAGAACCAGAGAAAATAGAGTTTGATTTAAAGGATGATGAGTCAGACTCTACAGAAGAACAGGAATCAGAAGAAGAAGATCCTCATACTCCAGTATTGAGGAGATCGGTTCGAGAAAGAAGGCTACCGGAAAGGTATACTCCATCTTTTTTCCGTTCAAATTTTGCTTTGTCTATTATTGATGATGATCCTAGAACTGTTAGGGAGGCAGTGGATTCAAAGGATGGAAATCTATGGAAAAGGGCCATGGACGAAGAAATGACATCTTTGGATAAGAATGAGGCTTGGGATCTAGTGGAGTTACCGACTAGAAGAAATCCCATTGGCAGCAAATGGGTATTTAAAAAGAAGCTAAATACAAAAGGAAAAGTGGAGAAATACAAAGCTCGGTTAGTAGAAAAGGGTTATTCCCAGGTTGAGGGAATTGATTTTGGTGATATTTTTTCTCTTGTTGCCAAGTTAACCTCTATAAGATTTCTACTATCTATTGTTGTTGCATTTTATTTTGAAGTAGAACAGATGGATGTGAAGACAACATTCCTACTTGGGGATCTGGAAGAAGAAATCTATATGAAGAAACCAGAAGGTTATGTTGTGAAGGGAAAGAAGGAGTTGGTATGCAAGATGAAAAAGTCCTTGTATGGTTTAAATAATCACCAAGGATGTGGTATCAAAAATTTGATACTTATATGCTGGGACTTGGCTTCAAAAGAAGCAAAGAGGATCATTGTGTGTATTTTAAATTAATTGGTGATCATTCGATTTATTTGGTCTTGTATGTGGATGACATGTTGTTGATAAGAGACAACAAGGAGATTATCCAGGATGTGAAAACTCACTTGTCCTCTAAATTTGACATGAAGGATCTCGGTGCTTCAAATTTCGTTTTGGGCATGGAAATTAAAAGAGATCGGAAAAAGAGGAAACTCTGGTTAAATTAGAGAAAACATGTTGAGACAATATTGCAGAGGTTTAATATGCAGGAATGTAAACCGATCAAGGATCCTATTCTTGTTTGTGTAAAGTTATCTGCGGATCAGTGTCCCAAGATGCAGGAAGAGGAGGAGGACATGTCTCGTGTTCCATATGCGAGTGCAGTTGGAAATTTGATGTATGCAATGGTCTGTAGTGGACCGAACATCACACATGCAGTGGGAGTTTTGAGCAGGTATATGTCAAAACTAGGGAAGGAGCATTGGACAGTAGTAAAAAGGGTTTTTAGGTATTTGTGTGGCATTGCTAGCTATGGATTGTGCTACCAAGGAAGATCAGGATTGGACAGAGTGGTGGATATACATGGCTTTGTGGATGTAGACTATGCTGGAGATCTGGATCGTAGGAGATCTACAAGTGGGCATGTGTTTAACCTGTTTGGAGGAGCAATAAGTTGGATGAGAAAAAGACAGACTGTAGTGGCACTTTCAACTACAAAAGTTGAATGCATGGCAGCCACTCATGCAAGTAAGGTAGAAATATGGTTACAAAGATTGTTTTTAGGTATTGGGTTGGTACAACAAGCTGTAAGGATAGATTGTGACAATCAAAGTGCAATTTTCCTGGCGAAGAACCCAACTTATCATTCAAAGACAAAGCATATTGATATTCAATATCACTTTGTGAGAGACATGGTTGAAGAAAAGAAAGTATTGCTGATGAAGGTGGACACTTTGAAGAATGTTGCGGATTCATTAAAAAAATCTGTGAGTACTAAGAAGTTCTCTTGGTGTAGAGGATCCATGGGCATTGTTGCCCTAGATTGTTGATTATGTAACCCTGTAACCCCATGTATGCAAAGAAAACAACAAGTGGGAAAATGTTGGGTATGTGTTATATTCTTTGCACGAGTAGTAGTGTCTACGTTGCGCCGGGCATGCAGGGGGGTTTGAGGGGGGGTGAAAGGGAAGCACCCCTAATTTTTTTTTTGCTTCGGGAAACATGTCACATTTTTGGGCGGTTTTTTGGCACATGGTTTTTGCCGATGGTTTTCTATTTCCAGTTAAGGAATCAGGGTTGTTGACTAATCCAGGTCATTGGGTTAGGTTTTTGGATGTCGTTGGCTCCTATATGTATATTTTATTGTAAACAATGTAATACTACGAATGAATATAGAATATGTTGGTTTTCCAAGGGGAAAATATCTGTGTAATGTTTGTATTTGCCATTGTATCTTTTCTATTCTTTTACTAAAAATCAGTTTGCAGTAAATATTGTACAAGGTTAAAATATACACTAACTATACTATATTTGGCCTCTAGAGAGGTTATCCCTTTAGCTCAAGGATTTGCTGAGAACTTGTCGAAACCCAATGGTTTCACCAACAAGCCCACTAGAGGTGTCAGATGTCCAACGCGGAGGGGAACAAACTCGGGGTATTCCGTGAAACTTCACACACTCCCCCTAAGTGGTTCTTTGAACCAAGCAATCATCCTCTTTTGATATTGTCCTATTACAACTACTCCACGCTGACCAAACCGACGTGTATGAAACTTACTCCCAGAAGATCGAGGCAAGATATCAACTGGAAGGGTTAGAAACAAGCACCAAGAGCTGAGGGGAAGGTTTATTTTAAACAAAAAGTAAAGTACTGAAAAGTAAATGTTTTCTAATTACTAAAGTCCTCAGTGACCAACCTCTTGTGAGGAGCTGAGGGGACGAGTTTATTTTCCAACTTGAAATTGCATAAAGTAAAATTGCAGAAAAGTAAATCTAATCTAGCAATTAAATTATTACTTCCCAAATTGAAATCTAATCTATGTGAAGGTTGTTGTTGTGTTTTATGTTTATTAGACATTGAGAAACAAAGAAATGGAGAACTAAATCAAAATGCATAATCACACCACAAGACACCACCCCCCTGGGGGGAAACGAAAATGGGGCACTGTGTAACCCACTCTTTTATTGACTCGGTTACAATGATCTCCCTTAAATGAGATTTTGGATCCTTATAATGATGGATCATAGAGGTTTACAAGTTACAAAATGATTTAGGAAGGTACAGAGTGCTTCTGGAAGTCCCAAATGCTCCTAATCCACCAAATTTTGGCAAAATATCCCCTTGTTTATTCACAAACCTGCACAAAACAACAAAAAAAACAATACAAAAGGTGGCCAAAAACACTTTAAAAGTGTCTTTGGTTATTAGTAGAAAAACCCAAAAAATTCTAAGTAAAAATCTATGATAAATGAACAAAAAAGAACTAAGGAAAGCAAGCTAGAAACAACCTTTTCTTGATGATATTACTTGCTGTCCTAAAACAGAAAGTAATGTCAACAAAGATCCTCAAAATTGGAATTTAAACACTTGAAATTGAAACTACCTTTAGCCTTAATATATTACTTTTAAAAAATGCCAAAAGATAGAAACTAACAAGTTACATCAAATGAATAATAGTTTTGCAAAAATAGATCTAAACTAATTGTTTCTCATGCATACAAAGTAATCTATGGATTTAACTTTAAAACAATAACTTTACTTTGCGTGTGCTTAAAGTAACCTAAAAAATAGAAATTTTAGAAATTGAGAAAGAGAGGAAGAGAAATGCTTGAACTTTCTTGGAATCTTGGGCAAATGGAGTCTTGTTGATGGATCAAAGAGGGACTATGTCTTTCTTTAGGATCTTGAAGAAAAAGGTAAGTGCAACCAAGCCCAACCTCCTCTTCAAGTGTGAGAACCTGCAATACTTAGAGATCTCTTGCCAACAAACTATTAGTAGAATGGTGCTACCTACATAGAGTGCTTCATAAAAACATAAACATTAACCGAAATGGATATGTATTATAAAATATTCAAATGTACATAAGAAATAAGATCATTAAACAAGTTAGCTTTTTTAATCTTATCCTACTTGGAGATAGCTCCACTATAAGGCCACTAACTAACAACTGAAACAAGAACACAATAGCAATTTTTTAACTCACAATTAAGCACTTGACATAGATGTTCCACACATGAAATTTGACACAAGCTTGTAGCCTCCAAATCCTTTTATTCCAATTCACAAAGATGATACAATACAATGATACACAAGCAATTCTTCCCAAGCTCCAACTAGCTTAGCAAATGGGAGAATGCTTTAATTTATAGAAAGAGGGAAGCAAGTCAAGAGGAGGAGGGGCACACCACTTGGAGAAGAGGGTGCACCAAGTGTGAGCTAAAGCTTATCAGGTGTGAGGGAGATGGTTGCCACCTCTCCCCACACTCCAAATGGTTGTCACTTGTGAAAATGGGGAGAGATAGAGGGGCGTTACCTCTCAAGAGGTGGGATGCCCACTCTAGAATGTGCCACCTCTCAAGAGGTGGGAGGCCCACTCTAGAATGTGCCACCTCTCAAGAGGGGCGCACCTCTCCTTTGTGCACATGTTGGAATGTAATATGGCTGCCACTTAACTCAACTCTCAACCAATAGATGCTTCCC